>CABHPP010126141.1:0-16166 GCA_902168425.1 Peromyscus attwateri
CAAAACCTGTAAACCTATTCTAATTTTGGGAAAACATTAGACAAACACAGAGTAGCAATGATCCAGGATGAGTATTCTTCAAAAGCATCAAGGCCAATAAGTTGCAGGCCATAGGATACTAAGGACCTGATGAATGAATGTAATGGTTAGACAGGCTCTTGGAGCATGAAGTAGTTAAACTGGGAAAATGACTAAATTATAGCTTAACAGTGTTGTATCAATGTTAATTGTTTTTAGTTTTCATCAATGTAAAATGGTTATTATAAGATACTGCAGTGAAAGTTACATGGTAAAACTATTTTTGCTTTTCTTCTACAAGTATATGTAATATATATGCAAATAAAACATACACAAATTAAAAGTAAAAAGAAGCAGAATGGTATAAAAGAATCTTAAGTATATAAAGATAGATTAAAAACTATGGAGAAAAGCACAAAACCTTAAACAGAGACAATGACAAAAGCAAACAGAAAACTGCCTTTATTCTATTGACACATATATTCAACCCAGAAAAAATTCTTCCTAAATCTTAATGAAAACTAAGGTTTATGTGTGAACACCTTGACAAGCTGGTTCTAAAATTTATTTGGAAATGTAAAAGACCAGGAAAAAGTAATAATTCTTCAAGAATAGTGTAGCTAATTTGCTTATCAAACACAAGTACTTCTACACAGTGATTATTAATATAGTGTGGTTCAAGGGCAGACTAACAGGTTAGTAGGACAGAGCTAGTTGTCAGAAAATAGCCCGTACATGTGGGCACTTGCAGTGTATTAAAGACGTATCTTGAGATGGCCTTTTCTATAAAACATTCAAGGGCAATTGAAAATGCACTTGGGGAAAACACTAAATTGGACCTGTAATTTTCTCACACCATACATCAAAAATTCATTCTTGGCATTCCAGGGGATTATGACAAGCAAAGCTAGAAAGTCCATATGACTGAATATAGAAGAATATCTTCATGACCTTAGGGTAATTAAGCAACAATCAAAAAGGAAAATACCAATTTTATTACAGTGAGAGTCAAAACTTAAATATCTAAATACTTTTTAAATAGCAAAAAGAGAACCAAAGTAATAAAACATAAAAACTTGAGCAAATCAGCAAGAAAAATAAGCAGGCCTGGGGCTGCAGATCTGTAATCCCAGCTATTTGGGAAGCTGAGGCAGCAGGACCGTTGAGACCTTGCCTGGGCAACAATGAATCAAGACAACTCTCAAAAAGCAGGACCCTGTCTCAAAGAGAAAAAATGGGGCTAGAGATAGCTCAGTGGTAGAGTGCTTTCCTACTGTGCATAAGACCTTAGGTTTAAATCCCTAGCACTGAAGAAAATGATCTAACCAAAAAATAAGCAAGACCCCCCCCCCCCGGGGGGGGGGGGGGGGGGACATGAGAGAAGAATCCAAAAGACTGATGAGCTTATGGAAAGGTGTTGTGCCTGACTAGCAATCAGGGAAATGTAAATAAACTCAGGAGCTCATGGCCCATGGGGGCCAGCGGCAGACTTCCAGCAGGAAACTACACAGACATTACTTAGTCATAGCTGGGAGAAGGGCTCAAGTGAAGGGCTCTGTGCCCGTGACATCCTCAGAGAGACTAGGGAAAGACCGGTAAACTTTGAGGAATGTGTGCACATGAAGAGGCCCACAGGTCTGGGACTTGGTAGGAGTGTGTTACCATTCCCATTTTAGAGACTCAGGGCTGAGATTCAAGTGCACTGGGTTATATTATACACTTGTCAAGTCACAGCTAAAACTTCATCCAGGATTCAAATGTTCTTTTGGAAAAAAGGAAAGAAAAAGAACATAAATACATATTTCAATGCTTGCATCACTTGTATACAGAAGAAAGGAACAGCAAAGAGGTGGCTGGAAGAGGGGGCTGTGTTCTACACACCCAGAATGAGAAGTGCCATCTCCAAGCCTTACGGCCCAGAGTGAGCCCCTAAACCCCTGAGAAAGGCTCAGTCCTGGTGTTAGGAAATGAAAATGTGCACATCAGTTGGCGGTCCAGAGCGGGTGGGGCCTGCACCTGCCAGAGAGGAATGTGGACTCTTTGGTTTAATCCTGGGACGGGTTCATGGGGCCCCTGCAGTGAGGGTCAGAGAGGGCTTCAGCACAGTTGTTTTTCCAAGTCAAAAGGAAAGACTGTTGTCTGCTAGGCATGTTTCAGAGACTATGGGGGTGCCTCCTCTTCCATGAGGAAACAGTCAAGACTGCCACCCCCTTCCCACTGGATCTATACTCAGAGCCAGATCAGACATCTTAAAGATTCTGGAAGGGAGTTAGTAGGAATTCAAATTACAGACATTGGTGCTGCTCCTCTTAGGCAAGAGCTTGGAGGAAGTATTGTGTTCTAAGAAGCCCCCATTGGTTACCCCATCTCTGAAGAGCCCAGAGTTTGTCTTTTATAAAGATGTGAAAAGATAGCCCTATGGTACTGCAGAACAAACTGTGAGACCACAGTGAATGTGACAAGGGTAGCTCACCTAGACACTTAGATCCTGCATAAAGGACACTAGAACAATGTCAGGTGTTCTCTGCTGAACCAACCAGTGTCAAAATACCTGGCCCTGGAGGACAAATACTCTTTCCTAGTGACAATGAGGTCACATTTTCCTAAAATGGTCCCAGTTTTGATGCTTTCATTCTTTGGCTGCTTCTGTCTTGTCAAAGCCAGAATCTGGACCTAAGTGTGCAGGGCAGAACAAAACAATTTTGTTTTCTAGGAAAATGGGAGGTCTGGAATGGCGAATGTAGCCTCAGGCGTGGCAACTGCCCCAGCTGGGGCTACCCACTGCCAAGTTTCACCCTCTCTCAAGAGAACCAAAACCAGACTCTACGCAGCATCTTCCTTCTCAGCCAAAGGGCCTGCTCATTAGGGTGATTGACATTTTACTTAAGATTAGGAAAAAAAAAAGACTGGAAGGAAATAGATCAAAATGTGATGTGGTTGCCTGTGGATTAAAGGACTTCAAATGATTTTCATTTCCTTCCTTATAGTAAATGTATTTTCTGTTTTGAAGGTATGATACATTTAGAAGTCATAAAAACATTAGTTTGTGCAAGTCTTCTTTATTTGCCTTGTACTCATCATCTTGGGGTTAACATAATGTATCAGAGTATCCTTCCTCACCACCTTCCTCTATCTGCCCTTAAGATGTCTAGGAGACACAGAGCTCTTTCTTCCCAAGTTCTCCAAAGCCTTCCATTTCCTAGCTTCATTTCCCCTGCAGTGAGCTCACAGACTTGCCTTCTGCTCACCAGCTCAGCATTTGAACATTCCAAGGCCACTCTGCTGCCCACTACCCTCTGCTGAGACTTGCTGGTGTCAGTAACTTCACCCAGCTGCTCACCCCTGTCCTCCTCCTAACTGATTATAATCCTGCCTAATCTCCTAGATGTAACCCAAACTGCCTTCTTCTACAAGCTTCCCAAGGCTCTGGAGATTGCCCCCCTCAATTGCTGTGGGGCTTATGTGTGCCTGGCCCTCAACACAGGAACCTTGCTTTCTTCCTTCCCCATGTCACCTCCGGTGCCTGGCACAGGCAAGTCCCCTGAGCCAGCTAACTCCAGTGTAATAAACAAGCTGCCTATGTCCTCCCCTAGAAGAGGCCCCTTCTCTATGCCCCTCAATCAATTTCCCCGTCTTGGTGGATTTGCCAAAGCCCTGTGGATCCTACACCATGAAGGAAAAAGCCCTCCCTAGGGCATCTGGACAGCTGCAGTCAGGCTCTGCGTGACATTGCTGAGCTGCAGCTCCACAGCCTGTGCCAGCTGCCCATGCCCTGCTCACAGACCCTGAGCCAGACCAGCACCACTACCACCTGTGTCTCCACTCAGAGGCGAGAAGTAAGAGACAAGGACAGAACGTGTAAAAGCCATTCCCACAACAGCTGCCAGGAACAAGACGAGAAGTGCAGTGTAAATGTATATTCACAGCTGGTACCCAGTTCCGCTTAGGAAAATACCTTGCTTGAGTGGACACCTGTTGTTTTCGCATACCCTGCAACCAGGCCTGGCTTCTGGAAATATCTCACTGAATCCTCCTTAGAGGGGTCCTCATTTACAACTCCCTAGTGTATAAGAGTCAGGAATCCATTGGCAAATTTCAGAGGGGGCTTTGTGGCTGGAACATAGCCTCAGAGACATAGTTGTACATATGAGGATGCCTTGTACTTCAGTTGGGAGCAACAAAGAGCCTATCCTGAGCCTGTGGCTTCTTTCTATTGGTAGATATAAGCCGGTGGCCATTGTACACTCATTGGAAAATGGCTGCTTAAGGATACAGATGTGTATCTATACATGTATCTAGCTGTGCATGTATCTATGGGCAGAGAGTGAGGGAAAGAGAACAAAAGGGGTAGGGAAGAAGGAGAAAGAGATCATTACTGACCTAGGTCCAGCTGTGTCTGGAACAGCTGGGTTCAGATTTGTGAGCCAGAAAAGTGTCCCATTTGTCATTATCTAGATTGATTTGGGTTCAGTCATTTGTTTTCAAGAGCCTTCAGGAGTATATAAAGTTAGGGATAGGATATGAACATGAGGAGATAGGTCTGGAGATATGTCTAGGTAACAAAAAACCAAAAACAAAAAAACAAAAACCAAACCAAACAAAACAAAACCCCAAACCAGTAAGTACCCCTGAGACAGCCTTGTTAGGCTTTGCAGGGTAGAGGACCGAGAGGAAGAAGGTTAGCTAGAAAAATCTGGCCTGAGGCCTTGACTTTAGCTTTACACTGGCCAGGAAACTCTGGGAAAGGGGCTTCTTGCAGCTGCTCACTGACTTTCTACTGTTACAATGCAAACACCTTCAGAGAGGATCTCTCCATACCCTGTGCATGTGAGTGTTTTTTGGCACATTATGGAACATGTTGTACTTTGCATTCAAGCAAAGATTGCAGGATACATTTGACTTGAGATGGACAGTGACATGATAGTTGAAAATTACCTGTAGAATACCAAGAAATCTTAGGAACAATGCTTGGCTTTGTATAACTTCAGAGTTCATAGTACTGGAGACTTTGCCCTGAATGCCTTTTCTCACAATGGAGATAACAGGCCTAACACATAAATCTCAGAGTAAATGGAAATGGTTCTATGGGCCCACGGGTGGAGTCTGAATAGTAAAGGTGCTAAAGAGGACAAGCAATGACAGAGCCAGTCCTAAGTAAGCCCAGGAAGCAGAAAGTGAGCAGCACAGCTGCCTATATAACTAAATCAGTCCACCCAGCAACTTTCCATGCTGCAAGAAGTCACTGTCCAGGTCTCCCAAGACACATTTGCAAGGAAAGGTTCCAGGCAGCAAGAGCAGCCCCAGGAAACTTTAATATACAATGGAATCTGGGTTAAGCACTATCTTCTCCAAAAGTTGAGCTCACAGGACATTCCCCAGAAACCTCTGGAGAGGTGGGGAGGAAAGTTTCTGGAGGTCTTTGGATGAAGAAAACAAAAAAGTGGCCTTGATTTTCAAGGAGAAATTACACAGGAAGAAAAAAATGTTTTTAATCTAATTAAGAGCGATCTTTTCACCTTCATCACAACATCACGGAAATGTGCCAGTTCTTAACTTCACACAATAATCAAAGCAATTAAGGAGAAGCCTTGGAAACTGGTGCAGATGTTCTCAGAATGTTTAATGGGGAAATGAGTTGCAGGCCTCATTCTCAGCATCCGGCTCCAGGCCCTGGCTACCAAATCCAGACATCTGCTGGGGCCCCACCCCCAGGCCTGGAGGGCGTGTGCTTGAGAAACACAGGTCTCTTCCCAGGCTGCCTCCAGCGAGGCCAGATCTGAGGCCCCAGAGGCTCCCCATGGTTCCTCAAGCCAGAGCCTGGACATAGTCAGAATCACCCCAGAGCTAGGGGGAAGCTTAATGTCAAAATTATGTTAACAACTGATGTCAAAAGTAATCAACTCAAACTGGCTCCCCCACCCCTGCTGGCTGCAGGAGGACTATGAGCAGAAGAAGGGAGGGCAAAGAGTCCCTGGCAGGGGCCACAGGAGAACACCATGTAAAAATGTGGCAGCATCAGTGCAGTGTGACTCTATGGGCCTCATTTCTGTTGTCGTACTAGACCAAGAATCAAACTGGTCCATCTTTGAGGAATTTCTAAGAATAATCAGAAAATATGTAGAAATGAGGATACTGCTTGCTTAGGAAATAGCCTGTTTTTAAAACAGAAGGGCGTATGACTAATGGTAACTGGCTTCAGAGTGAAGACCTTGATGTATAGGCTCAGCTGATTAAACCACCTTGGAAGCTGTGGTATGTGGCACACACAAGAACACAGAGGTAAAGAAAACATCCCTAGTTTTGAGGACACATAGGCAGTATGGGTCCTCACACATGTACTACTTTTAGCATTCATGTTATCTTCATACCAATGTCTTAATACAAGAAATTCTGTGTATGACTCCTGGGGCCTGTTTAACTTCATACATGGTAGGTCAAAGGTGATGGAAAGAAACCTCTCAAAGTAAGCCTTCAGTGGTGATCAATACTCCAGCTCAGTGTTGTTGGTAGAACTTTAATGAGTGTTGTAAGCCATTTTCCAGCTGTTATTGGAGTGTAGTGAAAAAAACAAAGTGCTTATCTATCATTCTGTACTCTAGGATTGTCCTTCAAAAGTGAAGGAGAAATAATCAGATAAGCAAAAATTGAGTAAAGGTATGGCCTGTTGATCCTCCTTGTAAGGAACAGAAGGAATATAGGTGAGAAACTCAGACATACCTAAAGAAAGGAAAAACACCAAAGGTAAGTGAATGTAAAGTATTACTTTTTATTTTAAAATTGGCCTAACAGGTAAGATTTTGTTCAGAACAACCAACAATGTGTTTAATTATAATGGTTATAATATACTTAAATAAGTGAAATGAATGACAGCAGTGATTTTAAAAAGGGCAAGATGGAGGGGTTATGGTTATTTCAGGTCATACCATGTGTGCATTGGTATAGTGTTATTCAAAGTGGGCTTAGATTAGTTGAAAATGGATACAAAATCCAGAGAAATCACCCAAAAGAGGAAAAAATGCAGTGCAAGCAGTACTCCAAGGAGAGAGAAAGAGAGAGAGAGAGAGAGAGAGAGAGAGAGAGAGAGAGAGAGAGAGGAGAGAGAAGATGGAGGAGGGAGAAATATAAAATGTTCTAAACCTCAAAGAACCATAGATTTTCCAGGTCTCAATAATTTTGTAGATAATAATCCTAGTAAACAAACTTTTCACAAAGCATGTATAGCAAAACCAGTTTGTATTCACAGGTTGTATCTCAGCAGTCTCCTGGGTTTATGGTACCAGAATCCCACATATAATCTCATGTTTACAGTAGATTTCAGATTTGGAAATCTGTTTTGCATCGTTATTGGTATTCAATAAGTATCTTCCCCCAACCCATTTTGTTGGCAGTGCTAGAGGAGAATGCTATGCAATTAAGCTATATCCAAGACTGGTATCCTGCCTTTCTAATTGCACAAGGTCTAATGTCTCACTTAAAAGGTCTATATTAGTTACAGTGTAATTCTTCACTCTTAGGTATTCCTCATGCTTAGACTCAAAGTGGTTTTGAGCAGATTGAAACCAACTAAACACCAATAACAAAAAAAGACATATGCTACCAAGCCATCAGATATGATATAGCTAATATTCCTACTGTTGCCACTGACAGAAAAATATCCCAGAAAATGGGGAAGGATAAAGAAGGGATTGAGGGTAGGACAAGGAGGGGAGAGATGGTATATCTTCTCTTGTTTGGGAGAGAGGTATTTGCCAAGAACCCAACATAACACTAGATAGAAACATACCTCCCAGGAAATATGACCTTGGTCAAGAGAACATTGGCATAAAAAAGAGTATTGACTTTTTTTGGTACAAATCTGTTTAGGGAAAGTACCTACCTGTTCATTGTAAAGTACCTGGCTTGTTGTTAAAGTATGGCCGAGAATGTGGCCTATCAGAATCTAATTTCAGAATTTCTATGAAAGTAAGATCTGCTCATTCTCTGTAATTCTATTGAGAATGAAGCCATTGCTGATAAAGATGGGCAAAGGGTTGCTTTGCTTTTTCAAGAAAAATTATAGTATTCAAAGAGATCTTGATATTTAGGCATTGGACTTACTAGACAAATACTTAAAGCAGTTATTTCAAAGAGGTAAAGACATTGGTAAACATAATAAAAAATAAGCTATAGACTAGGACAAAAACATTTTCAGAATATGTAAAGAAATAAAGAATGGGATGTTATAATAATAGAAGATATAATAAATGACATGGACCCACCCCTTGGAAAATATAATCTGTCAAGTCTCAAAAGAAGATATTAACTCAATAGACAACCTGAACAGAAAGCTCCATGCTCAAATGGGTTTACTGATGAATTCTGACAAATATTTAAAGGAAGAAATTGTACCAAATTTTCTACAATGTCTTTCAGAAGATAGAAAGTATTGCCCACCTCATTTGTTGAGGCCAACGTTGCCCTAATTTCCATAGCAGATAACACATTCCAAACAAGCTAAATATGAGTAACTCATGCTTTACATGTAAAACAATACACTGCAAAACATTAGTATGCCAAATGCAAGAATACCAGTTGTTCAAGGCTGTGGAACATAAAAAACTCAGGTAAGTGATCACATGTTACGTGATTATCACTGGACACAAAAATGTATCTGACAAAATTATTTACTAACCTATGAGAAAAAAAACCCCAAACTTCTGGAACATTAAAAACTGGACACAAAAGTGCATCTGATAAAATTCTTTACCAACTCATCATTAAAAAAAAATCCCTCTGGAACATTAAAAACTCAGGTAAGTAATCACAAGAAACAAAAAGAAGCTACATGATTATATAACTGGACAAAAATATCTGTCAAAATTCTGTAGCAACTCATAAAAACAAAACAAACCTCTGGGATATTAAAATCTCAGGTAAATAATCAAATCACAAGAAGCAAAAAGAAGGTACATGATCATATCACTGGACACAAAAATTCATCTGACAATTTTTTACCAACTCATAATCAAACACAAACAAAACAAACCTCTGGAACATTAAAATCTCAGGTAAGTGATCAAAGCAAGCAAAAAGAAGCTACATGATTATATCACTGGACACAAAAATTCATCTGACAATTCTTTACCAACTTGTGATCAAACACAAAAACAAAATAAACCTGAAACATTAAAAATCTCAGGTAAGTGATCACAAAAAGCAAAAAGAACCTACATGATTATATCTTGAACACAAAAATTCATCTGACAATTCTTTACCAATTCATGATCAAACACAAAAACAAACCTCTGGAACATTAAAATCATAGGTAAGTGATCACAAGAAGCAAAAAGAAGGTACATTATATTACTGAATACAGATATGCATCTGACAATTCTTTACCAACTCATGATCAAACACAAAAACAAAGCAAACCTCTGGAACATTAAAATCTCAGGTAAGTGATCACAAGAAGCAAAAAGAAGCTACATGACTATATTACTGGATACAAATATGCATCTGACAATTCTTTACCAACTCATGATCAAACACAAAAACAAAACCAACAACTCAGGAACATTACAAACTCAGGTAAGTGATCACAAAACACAAGAAACAAGAAAGAGAAGTTACATGATCACATCACTGGACAGAGAAATGTGTCTGACAAAATTCTTTACCAATTCATGATCAAAAACAAAAACCTGGAACACTAAAATCTCAGGTAAGTAATCACAAGAAGCAAAAAAGAAGCTACATGATTATATCACTGAACTCAAAAATGCATCTGACAATTCTTTACCAACTGATGATAAACAAAACAAAACCAACGACTCTGAAACATTTAAAACTCAGGTAAGGGATCACAAGGCACAAGAAGCAACACAGAGAAGTTACATGATTATATCACTAGACACAGAAATGTATCAGACAAAATTCTTTAAATTCATGATAAAAACAAAATTCAAACCTCTGGAAATCAAAATCTCAGGTAAGTGATCACAACAAGCAAAAAGAAGCTACATGATTATATCATTAGACACAAAAATGCATCTGACAATAATTTACCAACTCACGATAAACAAAACAAAACCAACAACTCTGAAACATTAAAATCTCAGGTAAGTGATCACAAGAAACAAAAAAGTTGCATGATTATATCACCAAACACAGAAATGCATCTGACAAAATTCTTTACCAATTCATGATTAAAAACAAAGACCAAACAAATGTCTGGAACATTAAAATCTCAGGTAAGTGATCAACAGAAGCAAGAAGCTTATATATCACTAGACACAAACATGCATCTGACAGTTCATTACCAATTCATGATCAAAAACAAAAACCTCTGGAACATTAAAACGTTAGGTAAGTAGTCACAAGAAGCAAAAAGAAGTTACATTATTTTATCACTGGACACAAAGTGCATCTGACACAAATTCTTTGCCAACTCAAGATTTTTAAAAAATCAGAAAATTAACACTACAAGGCAACCATTAATTTCATAAATAATATTTACCAAAAATGTACACCAAATGTAATAATTGACAGAAGAAAAAGGTAAGAATGGTCCCCCACTCAAAATTCTTTCAATTTAAGTAACGGATAAAAAGAAAAGGAATACATAATTTTGTGAAAAGAAGATAAAATTTTGTTTTAGGTGGCATGATGTAGTAAACATAAAAGAACACATACACACAAATTCCTGCAACTAAGAAGTGACCACAGCCACTAGGCAGTGGTGGTGCATGCCTTTAATCCCAGCATTCTGGAGGTAGAGCCAGGAGGATCTGTGAGTTCAAGGCTAGCCTGGTCTACAGAGCAAGATCCAGGACAGGCACCAAAAACTACACAGAGAAACCCTATCTTGAAAAAAAAAAACCAAAAAACAAAAAAACAAAAACAACACAAAACCACACCAAGGTTGCAGGACAAAATGTTAATATACAAATCTCAGTCATTCTCCTATATGCCAAAAGTTAGTGAGTGGAATTTGGAACAAAGTACATTATTACACTGGTACCACCAAATCTAATGTTTAGATAAAATACGTATAATACACTTCCAAGCAAAAGTATAAACCTAATTAAATCAAGAAAATTTATCCACATAGATGGGTAGAGAAATTCAATATTTCCAGATGTCCAATAACCCATGCTGATCCCTACATTAAATGCAACCTTAAGCAAAACATGAATATATTTTTATCAATATAGCCAAATGGACCCTAAGGTTTCTATGGAGGAAAAGAGAATATGCAACCTAATAGGCTAATTTTAAAAGGACCAGCAGTATCCATTTCAGTGCATTGCTCTCAAGCTTCAGGGATCCAGAAAGTGTGTTATTCATAAAAGAATAGGTAAGATGAAAGGAAAAGAAAATAGCATGTCAAAATAAAACTTTCTAAGATCACTCAGCTAATCTGTAACAAGAGCAAAAATAAGACAATTGGAGGAAGTACAGTCTCATCAATAAGTGGTGGCAAATAATGGATAGCCACACGGAAAGTGTGAATCTAGATACAGACCTTGCACTCAATAAAAATTATGTGAAAATGGATCACAGACATCAATGAACAAACTGGAACATAGAAGGAAGCTTCTCTAACATAATACAGGCCTAAAAAACCTTGCAGTAGTCAAGTACTAAAACATTTTTCTTTGATATTAGGAACAAAACAACATGCCAACTTTTGCCACTTTTATTCAATATAATGCTGAATGGTCTAGCTGGATCAAATTAGACTAATACAAGACATGCAATTTGTAAAGGAAGTAATAAACATGTAGAAAAAGCAAGATTCTTCACAAGATTGGTTATAGTAAGTTCAGCAATGTAGCAGTGCAAAAGAATGTCAGTACACAAGTTTCATTTCTATACATCAAAAATGTTATCTAAAATTCGTGTTTAAATGGTTTCATTTATGTCAGCACCAGAGTTTCCACAGCTTAGGTGGCTGAGTAACCTTGTAATTTTTCTTGATGTTCTTAATAGATAAAGTTGGAAGGAGACTATATTGTTTTGCCCTTGCCACCGTACAAACCACTGCATCCAACCAAGTGTTGATTCTTGCACAAACTGGTAGGTTTAAGCATATTGAAATCAGGCTATAAATCCAATGCATGCATGCCTAATTTGCCAAAGAGAACAATGGCTCAATTTAATCAGGAATACTAGAAAACAAAGAAAGCTTGGGAGATATCTCAGTTGGTAAAGAACTTGCCTTTAAGGCATGAGGATCTGAGGTTGAGCCCCAGAACGCATCTGAAAATGTCAGGTATATTGGTACATGTTTCCAGTCCTAGTGCAGGGGTGATAGGAGAATCCAAGGAGTTTATTGGTTTGCCAGTCTGGCCTATTTGGTGAGCCAGAGAGAGACCCTATCTCAATGGAGGTGGATGACATTCCTGATGAAGAAAATGGAGGTTGTCCTCTGAATTAGAACACACACTTATGCATGCAATTCACATACATGTATATCATGTATATAAAAAAATCAAGGGCATAATCAAAGAAAAAAGTCCCAATAACCAATACCTTCAGAACAGGCATATTAATTTCCTAACAATTTAAAATGAGTAAGAATAGTCATCCAACTACAAGAGAACAGAGAGTACAATCTGAGATATAACACGTGAACAAAGTGGGTTTCATTGAAGATTCGGAAATCAAAGCCAAATGAATTCTGGAGCTGAAGAATCAATGAAAGGGAAATTATAAGACAATATTTCAAAACCAGATTGTTCAATTAGAACTGGAAATGTTGAACTTGAAAAGAGGTCATTTGAAAACGAAAAAATGAAAATGTAAAGACTCATAGGATTTATAGAATACAGTAATGATCATTAACATTCACAATTCACTATTATAGGGATTAGAAGAGACAGAGAAAGAAAGTAGACAAATTGTTGAGAGTCCAACTGCTCCAAGGCTTTCTTAGAGGCCCTAATGAAAGGACAAAAGTAATCTTCCTATTCCAAATTTTCTTCATCTATCGTCTTTATCTTTTGATACCCTGGTCCCTTCTCTCTCGAAACCCTGTCACTGAAGAATGATCAGCTAGTCCATGTCATGAATAGTTGCTGAAAACTTTCAGACTCAGGAACAACATGGGCATTTGGTACATGAGGCTGAAAGGTCTATATTCAGGTTCAATAGAACAATGTAGACATTACACATTAAGATTTTAAAGATTAGAGAATTTTGAGAGCAAGAGGTTCATCATAAATAAAACATATACTATCAATGTATTTCATGGCAAAAACTTTATAGGTAAGGAAAAGAACGGAAAACAAAGTGAAATTTCACTGGTTAAGTATAGAGATTAAGACACACACACACACACACACCACACACACACACACACACACACACACACACACACACACACACACACACACCCCAAACCATTTTTAGCTCTAAGGACAAAGAATAAAAGAATAGAAATGAATAATATATTACATTATACATGGAAAACAAAGGACTGACAATAAAAACTATGAAGAGATAGTCACTACATTATAAGTGAATACATTAAATGGAGAGATCATTTATAAATACCTATGTCATATTTGAGTATCTAAATATATAAACATCTGAAAAGAGTATCCTTCAGTATTCCCCTTTAAGCAGTAGATAGATTATCTGTATAGGTAATCAATAGAGAATCATTTGGACTTGAACTATGCTGTAGGTATACTGGTCCCTTTTGCAGCAGTATATTTTACTGCATGTGTACAAATAGCTCACTCCACACTTTTTATTTTAGGCACAAAGCAACATATTTTAATAGACTGAAATTCCAAATATTGCTATGAAACTACAAATAAACCATAGGAGGAAAACTGAAGGAATATTACATGCAAATTAAAAATGTGAGGTCAACAATGCAGCTCAGTGATAGAGGCATTTGCTGATGAGCTGATTATTTGATCTCTGTGAACTACAGTAAAAGGAGAGAACCAATTCCTGTAAATCGTCCTCTGATATCATTTACACTGTGGCATGTATGAATGCATAAATAGAGTAAATAAATGTAAAGATCAGTTGAAGAGGCTCCTGAACAAATGATAGGTCAAAGAAATGAAAAAGGAAATTAGTATTGTCACATAAAAAGTGAGACAGTATATCCAAACTAATAGAATACAACATGACAAAGAAAATTAATTGGTATTAGGTACCTACTTACAAAGAAGGGAAAGTTACTTAATAAACAACCTAAGTTTACACCTCATGGAACTGGAATGAAAAAATAATCCAGACATGGTAAAAGGAAAATAATTGCAGAGCAAGTATAAATGAAAGACGAGAAATAAATCACATTCAAACTCTTTAATAATTGAATATAGGATAATTCTAAATGAATTTCACTTTCAGAAAATGCACAACTCATCAATAACAATCCAGTAAACTGATCCAATAGCACATACTAATGTCCATACTAATGTCACCTCAGATTTGCTCTTAGTGTACAAGCATGTTTTAACATGCGTTCAACAAATGAGATACACCATATTAACACTATGAAGAATAAAATTGTGATTATCTTAATAGGTTTAGGAAGTACATTGAGAAATGTACCAGTTTTCCGTGATAAAAATTTTAACAAATTAGGTTTATAAGAAATGTCTTAAGCCTATATTGTGAGAAACTTAAAAAAAACTTAACACATAAATAATAAGAAACTAAATTATTTAATTGAACAAAAGTAAGAAAATGATACCCATAGAGCAGATATTATGGCTCGAATGTAAAAGGCACTTGCTGATAAGCCTGATTACCTAAATTGAATCCTTGGGACTTAATACAGTAGAAGTAGAGAACTGACTTCCTTAAGTTGTTCCCTAACCACCACATGAGTGTTGTGGCATGTGCATATGTACATGGACACACAGACACACTAAGTGAATAAGCAAAATGTGATTAAATAATTTTAAATAGTGTTAGCTACTATTAACTAAATGTATTCAAGATAATGATGCGAGTCCTAGCCAGAGAAATTGGGGAGGGGAAATGAGATATCCAAATCAAAACGGAAATAGTAAAATATCTATTTGTAAATGATTGTACAGAAAAAAGTTATTTCTCCAGAAATTATTAAAGTTTGCAGGTTAAAGTTCAAAATTCAAAACCACATTAGAATTATCTACATTTCTGTATATTAGCAGTGAACTACCCAAAAGGGTAATTAAGAAAATAAGATCATTGAAAATAGTGCCCTAGATCAGAAATGAAACCTTGAATATATCAAGTGAATTTGGACAAGGGTAGCATGACCATTTATCAGACAAAGATTTGTTGTTTTAACAAGTAGTATTAGGAAACCTTGAGTATTAAGATTTAGGAGAATCAATGTAGAAACTTTAATTTAAACTATATAAAATTAAAATGGATCAAAGGCATAAATGTCTATAAAATTTGAATGAAATTCTAGGAAAGATTATATGGCATTGATTTCATGAATTTATCAATCCCCAAAGGTATAGGTAACAAAAGACTGGACTTTTGATATATAGGAATAAGTTTAACCAAGGAAGAATGATCTATATACTGGAAACTAAAATAGGGATAAAAAAATTGAAGATAACGACTAAATTTAGACACGTTGCCTATTTGTGGATCAAAGGAAAATTAGTGTCATGCTCATACAGTCCAAAGCAGTGTACAGATTCAAAATAGTCCCTAATCTGGTTTTATGCTATCCTTAGAGGAAATTGTAAAAATTATATACAATCACAAAGGAACTTGGATAGCTGAAGCATTCATGAGACGAAAATAATTAGAACCATCACACTTCTTGATTCAACTATTCTACTCATTATAGAGACACAGACCAATGGTAAACAATGCAGTGCTTCACATTGACAAGAATCAAGAATACACAGAATATAACAGCCATCAAAAAACAGGATACATTTTAAAAAATGAAATTGAATCCATATGGTACATCATAAACTAACTCAGAATAGGTTAAAGATTTAAATCTAATCTAAAACTACATTAAGACTAAATTTTTTTTTTTTTTGGTTTTTCAAGACAGGATTTCTCTGTGTAGCTTTGCGCCTTTCCTGGAACTTACTTGGTAGCCCAGGCTGGCCTCGAACTCACAGAGATCCGCCTGGCTCTGCCTCCCAGCACTTGGGAGGCAGAGCCAGGCGGATCTCTGTGAGTTC
>CABHPP010126141.1:16266-40723 GCA_902168425.1 Peromyscus attwateri
AAAGGGAATAAAATATTTATAGACAATATATTTAATAATGCACTAATATCCAAACTATAAAGTAACACATAATTCAACAGCAAATAATAAAAATCATCTAAATAAGAAATGGACAAAGGATAGGGTTGAACATTTTCCCTGTGTACATGTACAAACTATTAACAAGTATACAAGAAGTGCTCAGTGCCATCACCTGGGGGATGCAGGTCCAAATGACCATGACATAATACCTCAAACCTTTTTTTTTAATTATCAAAAAGTCAAAAGTCTGAGTGAGGATACAGAAGAAATAAAATCTGAATATGCATTTTGGTTGAATATAACATGGCACAGCCATTATGCAAAATAAAATAGAAGCACCTTATATATCTTGTCTTGTGGGCCCAGTCAAATTACAAGTAGCTGTGACTTCTGGCATCTCTTTCACCCAAAAAGCACACTAATGTGTGTGCTTAAATAAGTTCATTGGCTTTTAAGAAAAAGTACAACTGAATTTAACAACAAAAGTTTGAAAATGTAGGGTGAATAAGATAGCTCATCCATTGCACTTGCCTCACAAGTCTAACAACCTTACTTCAGTCTGCACAACAAAAAAGGACCAAATCCCAAAATATATATGTATATATTTTTTGGTTTTTCAAGGCAGGGTTTCTCTGTGTAGCTTTGTACCTTTTAAATTAAAAAAATGTAACTGACAAATGTTGTAGCCAATTTCAATGCAGGATAAATATATGAATAAAAAGAAACCAGGATCTTGAGATAGCTGTATTTCTATTTTACTTTAACATTTATTAACATTCCTATTAATCAAGATAGAAGTAGTATATCAAAAATAGATCAATGGATAAAATGTTCAATCTTCAAAAACGAAGTAAATTAATTTGTGACAATATGGATGCATTCTGGTCATGCTGTTTTAAATAAAAAACACAAGTACTTCATGATCTCACTTATGAGTAATGTAAAATGTACTATAAAACCTGAGTATAAGATTGGTTACCAATTTAGCATTTTGAAACTAGTTTTCAATAATGTATATTTAGAGCCTGATGAATATATCCTAAATACTTGCAGTACACTGATGTAAAAACTATGTGAATTAACTGATATACTAGTTTCATTGTAATAATATATAATCATAACAAAATTCCATAGAGTGTGAGTTGTAAATTCTTATACTTTAAATTATAGCTCAATACAACTATTAAAACCTCAAAGTATCAAGAAGTGGAAAATACTCAACAATTAAATTAAGTAAGATGGACAAAGACACATAAGACTACAAATGATTGCTAAAGACAAAAATGAAAATAGTCACTATTCACAGATTTGAAGACAGTATATTAGTACAACTTAGACATCCAATTCAACCATAATAAACATCCCAATAATTATTACAAAAATATAAAACCCATCCTAACATTCATAAGGAACATTTAGGTGCCAACACATTCGTGAAATGAAACACAATGGTGAGGGACTCATACTGATTTCAAAGTTTTTTACAGTGTCAGTATTGTCAAAATTGTGTGGTGCTAGTATAAAGATAGTCATATAGACCAATGGGAATATAATAGAAGTGAGAACAATGATCCTTGGTTTTGATGACTTTTGACAGTTGCCCAGACCAATTAACAAGGAACCAACTGTTTCTACAATACATGATCCTGGTAAAAATGGATTTCCTCATGTGAAAGAGTCAATTTGGGACCCTTACTAAAACCATATACAAAAATTAATGCAAAGTTAGTCTAAGACCTAAACATAGCCTGAAAAACTTTATGAACATATTTAAAGTTTCAGCATCAAAATACTATTAACTGTAGAAAGTCAACCACAAAGTGAGGTTGCAAGTTGCATATCTAATAAATGATTAATACCTGTTATGCAGAGATAGAATGTCCTACGTTAAAAAATAAAAAATATGCAAAGGGCTTTGAGAACTTACCTCACTAAATACAAATGGCAGATGTGCACATAAAAATGATTTGAGCACCAATCATTAAGGAAATGCACATCAAAACTCAAAATAACAGGACCAGTGAGGTGGCTCATCAGGTAAACATGCTTGCTGCCCAGTGATGCAAGTGTGACAGTCTATTTGTCCCCCAAACCCAGAGGAAAGTGAAAAGAGAGAACTGACTCCACAACGTGGTCCTCTGACCTGCACAGACACCACATACACTGTGACCCCTGCAACTGCACATCTACACTATTATAGTAAAATATTACAGAATACCTAACAATTACATACCATTTCATACACAAATAACTACTACATACTTGTACATTATTAAAAAACAGTATCAATAGGTAATGAAAATTTGGACAAATCATAATCCTTGCATAATTCCACCAAAATCTAATGTAGTACATCCCTTGTAGAAGCATGTTTTATGTCTCTACATATATTAGAGTTTCAATGTGATCCACCAATCCCACTTCTGAGTATATAAGTAAAAGTAATAGATACAATGGCCTCAAATATCCATTTGTACATAGATATTCACACTGGTATTACTTATAGTATCTAAAATATTAAAACATCCCAACATCTTTGAGTGGCTAAAAAAATATGAACATACATACAAAGTCAAATATTATTCACTCTTAAATTCTGGAGGAACTCCAAGATGGTGGAAAAGAAGTGCCCAGAACGCATCTCTACAAAGAACCAATAAAACAAGTTTTTTCTTTATATATCTTGAGATAAGTAACAGTGGAAGAATACTGACAACCTGCAAACAAGATTGGAACTTGGTAATATTCAGAGACCTGGGACTACAAACATATAGAAACAAAATACTCTAATCTGCTACCCTGATTCCACAACTCAGAGGGAGATTTATATTGTTGTAATAAGTGTAAAAAGTCTCAGAAACCATTTGGATGCTTGACTACTAGTTTCTGACAATTTTCCCAGACTTCACAAAACTTGAAGCCCACTTAGACAACATGAATTTCTTGCTTAGGAAAGAATATCATCTCTCTGTGATGCAATATCCAGGATTCACCATGAGAAATAAGGCACTATCTCAATCTGGATCATTCTAGGAGTCACAAACTCCATATTCCTGTATGTTTGACTTTAGAGGCATTTTAATGCAAACAAAACCAAGAAATGGGAAAAAACAGATGGGAAAAGTTAAAAAAAAAAAGACCATTTTCAGAATATTCAAAGGTGTAGAGGAAAAGAAATTACAAAAAAAACCAGTTATAAAAATAATAGGATATTTCCCTAATTTTAGAGAAGATATATACATCCTTCATCAAGATGTACATACATCGCTTCACCAAGATGTATTACAATCAGACCATGAAAAAAAGTCTTAAATCTTTAAGAGACAAGTCACATTTAGAGTATGTTAGACTACAGCAGATTTCAAAGATGAAATTCTACCGGCCATGAGGGGATGAAATGAGATGTGCTAAGTCCAGAAATATAGCAACTTTCAATCAGTAAATTCAAGGGTACTCTTAGAAATGAAGGCAAAAGAATGTTCAAGACAAGCAAACATTGAGAGTATTTCCTGAGCACTAGACCAAGCATTACAAAAGATGTTTAGGAGACTTGCATCCAGAAGAGACAACTACCTTAATAAAAGCACCAAATACTCAATCTCACTAGAAGAATAGACACACAAGAAAGCATTTATGGATTAAATTTTCAAGGAACAAAGATAAATGAATAGAAAAATACTCAACTAAAGGATAACAAAATAACCTTGAATGTGTTATTTTACTCTAAATTTTCTATTCAAAAGGCCAGTTAAATATTTTTTTTTAAATTCAACAAACTGGCCATGGTAGCACACACTTTTAACCCTAGCACTCAGGAGATCCAACCAGGATGAACTCTGAATTTGAGGCCAGTCAGTCTGGTCTATGTAACAAGTTCCAGGACAGCTAGGACAACATAGACCGTGTCTCAACAAACAAGAATGATGTCTAAAAAAAAAAAAAATGTAAAATGGTATTCTGGGAAAAATAGAAATCTAGTACAAGCAAATGCAACATTATTGTGCAAAATAGACTTCACAACAACTGAAGTGACAACAAAGTTCCCTTTATAATGATCAAGATGATTCTTTCAAATCTGTATTTACTCAGTGTTGAAGCATTTGTTTCATAAAATGGACAGCATCAGTCAAAAGGCAAGGTGGTCTCCAGTACAATCATAGTAACAGATGTCAGACCTCACTTTGTCAATATGTCATCCAGATCACTCCCCCTCAAAGAAAAAAAATTGAAAAGTATATAGACAAACGGACTTCATAAACAGAATTTCCCATTGAGCAGCTGTAGAAGATACAGTCTTTTCATCAGGGTATGGAACTGTTTCTTGAACATAGTGTATATTAGGCCACAAAACAAGTCTTCATTTGAGGATACAGTGGGTTAGTGGCAGAGACCTGGGTTTGATTCCGGTACTATCTGTGTAAAAGCAAACAAACATTTTATTTGAAGAAAAGACAAATCTTTCCAAAATCATCAAAACATGTTTGGTATCTTTTGCAATGGCAAAAGAACGCAACCATAGGGAATCACAAGGAATTTTACCATTTATACAAATACAGAGACTAAATAACACACTTGAAATGAACAAGTGGCCCACAAATCAAAGATAAATTAATTTTTTCTTGAAACAAAAAGAGTTGGAAATTCAACATACTAAAACTTAACTACCACAAAAATTAGCAATAAAAAAGACCTTTATAGTGTTTAGTAACTACCGAAAGTATTTCAACTAATCTAATGCTATATCTGTAGCATTTAGAAAACAACAAATCAGACCACTAATTAGAAAAAAGGAAAATATCAGAGTGGAAACAGATGAAAAAAAGATATGAAAGTAAGAACTCAGTACTAAAGTCTACCAAAAAAGAAATCCCAGAATTGGATAGTTTCACTGCTGAATTTTACCAAACGCTTAAGAGAACCAAATTCAATTCCTCTGAAATCAATACAGTGAATTAAAAGCAAAGAAACTCTTTGAAACTGATTCTGTAATATAAATATTACTCTATTTCTAAAGCCAGGTAACAACAAAGAAACCTAGACCAATATCCTTGATGAATAAAGTCTCACCAAATTACACACAAATGTAATTCAACAGCACATCAAAAAGATCATTCATCATAGTCAAGTCAGTTCCTCTTGGAGAATCAAGGATAGATCAATTTATGCAAATTGATAAAAATAATACATCAGAAGCCATATGTTTATCTCAACAGATTAAAAAAAAACCTATGATAAAATTGAATATATGTGACAAAACCCAGAACAAATTATGATTTTATTTTATCCTAACAATGTCTGTATATGGCAAACATATTCTAATATCATACAAAGTGAGGAAAAACTGAAAGCTCATCTAAGATCAGAAACAAGATACTCAGTGCTCTTTATCAGGACAGTACTAGGAGTTTCAACTAAAGTGATCAAGAGAAAGGAAAGAAAATATATAAAAATAGGTAGGAAGTCAAATTGTTTCTGTTAGCAAATTATATGATTTTGTGTGTAGAATACTTCAGTTTTATATCAGAATACATTTAGAACTGATAAGTAAAATGCAGAATAGTGCAATTAGGAAATTCATCCTACAAATTCAATAGCTCTTCTACACTACAAGGAGTTAGCTAAGCCATCATAAGTTACTTCATAATCATTTTCAAAAATTTCCTAAGAAACATATCAAATATGTTCAGAAAACTGAAATATTGATAAGAGAAAAGGAAGAAGGTCCAATGAAATAGTTCAGTGGGTATTAAGTGTCATTGAGTCTGATGACCTGAGTTTGATTCTTAGAACCAAATGATCAAAAGAGAGAACTCTCAAAAAAAGTCTTTTGACATATGTGCACACATGTGCACACGTACACACACAGACACATACATTGTTTAAACATCCATAAATCCAATGTACAGATTCAGTACAATCTCCCCCAAGTGCAAATGACATACTTCACAGAATTACAAAAAGCAGAGCTGGGCATGGTGGAGCACACCTTTAATCCCAGTATTCTAGAGGCTGGGGCAGGCCAGCCTGGTCTATAGAGCAAGTTCCAGGATAGTTATGGCTACAGAAAACAGTTCAAATAACCAATAAAACAAAAAGAATAGAGGCAACACCCGATATATTACAGAGTTGTAGGAACCAGAAAAATATGGTGATTTCCATACTTTCAGACACAGACCAATGGAAATGTGTACACACACCAGGAAAAAAATCAGCAGCAAACTTCCTTGATCATGGTGACAAATAGTGTACATTACAGAATATATAGCTCCTTTAGTAGACCTCTCTGGGAAAAATGGATATTAGAATGCAGAACTCTGAAACTTTATTTATTTCTGTTTCATCTTGTATAAAAATCAACTCAAAATGGATCAGTGATAAAATTATAAAACATGAAAATCTGATGCCACTAGAAAACATGAGGGAACACTGCATGATCTTAAGCAAAGACAATAATTTTCTGGATAAGGGTCCCAAAGTCAAGGAAACAAACCAAAAATGACATTAAGTAAGAAATTTACACTACGTAAATAAGTTTCTGCACAATATACGCAAACAGAATAGAGGCAACCTACTGAACAGAAAAATGTGGGGCATGGTGTCACAGTCCTGCAATCTCAGTAATTGTGAAGGTCAAGGAATAGGATTGATAGTTTAAAGTCTACAGAATCCCATTGTAGCCTAGAGTACATAAAAAGACCTTGAGTTAAAAAAAAAACATAAGAGCCTTCTTGAGCATAACTCCTGGGCCAGAGCAGTTAATTTGTTAGAGCTTGAAGGTTTCATCTTTGCTCCATTTTTCAGGCACCATCGAATCTGTTCAGATAAGTCACACCCCTTGCTTCTCTCTTCCCAGTGTTTTTCACTAAAAGATGCTTGGACCCTTTCCAAAAGACTTATCAATGTCTTCTCTGTTTCCCTGTGGGTAAATAGCTGTACCAACCCCTAGTCCTCGATATCTAAAGCCTGAGATTGCCCAGAACCCACTGCTTAATCTCAGCACTCACTGAATGTGGATCTCCTCACCATTCTTTGCAACTCCTTTCCCATTGCCATTACCTTGAATCAGACTCAGGGCTTTTCCCTATCTCATTGTTCTTATTTTTCAGTTCATTACTAGCTGCCTCACATAGCACTCCAGGCCCCTTCAGGCAACAACTCACCAGTAGTCTCATCTAGCTCTTAGAGGCTCACACATAGCATACAAAACCTTTGTGACACTATTCTGGTCATATTTCCTACCACTTTTGCATCAGATGTGAAAATCAACTGTAGCTAACCAACATTATGCCTTGAACATGCCAGGTTTCACAATGTAGGTCAAGTGTTGTCCTCTAGGAAGCCTTCTCATACAGTGTAATGCAGAGGACTCAGCTCACCCTGTTTGGTATCAATGTTTATGGAATTTAAAATAAAAATTTAGAAAACATTTTTCAACTGAAAGGGTTGATATCCAGACTACTGAAGAATTTAAAAACTTAAAATGTTATC
The DNA here is from genome assembly GCA_902168425.1 of Peromyscus attwateri. Classification (NCBI taxonomy): domain Eukaryota; kingdom Metazoa; phylum Chordata; class Mammalia; order Rodentia; family Cricetidae; genus Peromyscus; species Peromyscus attwateri. The sequence continues at coordinate 23,776 of CABHPP010126141.1, forward strand.
CAAGTTAAAATTGGTAAATAATCTAGACAGACACTTATCAAGACTATAAGAAGATGCCGCCGGGCGGTGGTGGCGCACGCCTTTAATCCTAGCACTCGGGAGGCAGAGGCAGGTGGATCTCTGTGAGTTCGAGGCCAGCCTGGTCTACAGAGTGAGTTCCAGGAAAGGTGCAAAACTACACAGAGAAACCCTGTCTACAAAAACAAAAACAAAAAGAAGATGCCATCTAACCCAAGTTAGAATGGCTTCCACTAAACAACAAATCAAAGCTGACAAGTGTCTTATGTTAATAACTCAAGAAATTAAGGAGCCTGAGTCAGAATGATCATGAGTTCAAAGTCACCTACAATATTGAGACCTTGTCAAAAAGTAGAAATATAAAAAGAAAAATAAAATATGCATTAACAAACAAAACTTAAAAATGCTAGTAAAATGTGGAGCATGGAAATTATTAAACATAATTGGTAGAGATGTAAATTAGCATAGCCATTATTGAGATCAAGAGTTCCATTCCCCCAAAAGAAATGACTAAAAGAGGAGGTGATATATATGTCTAGTTATGCAAGTAAGTTATATATAAAATTCCAAATACAAGAGAACATTTTCACAACCATACTCATTACACAATTCCCAATAATTCTGATATGGTATCTTGGTGCCCATCAAAAAAAATGAATGAATAGAAGTATATGTACACAATGCCGAATTATAAAATAAAATGTTTCTATTGCATCATAGTAAATAGAAAGCTCAACACAGTGAGACAAGTATTTCATTTTTTTCACTCATGTTTAGGTTATAAAAATTTACACATGAATACAGAATAGTGATTCTTAAAGATTAGGTAGGGCATGTGATGGGAAGATGGATTCAATTAGGTAAAATGTGGAAATATAACACTGAGAACCCTTAATATGTATGAAAGTACATGTTAATTAAAACTTTTTAAATAAGAGAAATTTAGACACATGTTATAATGTAGATACTGCAAGATGTGTATAGTGAAACATGAAAGAAAAGACAAACATTCTATCTGTGAGTTATTTAATGTAAAAATTACAGATATAGAAAGAATGCAGGTAGGTTTCTTGAAAGAACAGAAAGCTATTTTGCAATGGAGAATTCCAGATCTTTAAATGAAGAGTTTTGTAGATAGTGATGATTATATATTCACTATTGAGTTGTACAATTAGAAGAGTTTAACATGGTAACTTTTATGTAAACTGTATCTTACTTCAATTACAAAATTGTAATTCAAAACCAAACAAAAGTCTAGGAGAATAAAAGGACAAAATGTAGATGACATCCAGTTTGTTGTTGACAATGATCTCTAGTTAGTTGATGGAACTAGATATAACTTCAAAGGTCTGTTCCATGAAACACAGAATAAAGTAGACCTTATTTAAAAGTATTTTTTAAAAAAGTACTTAAAAGAAAGTTATATTCTGCAAAACATACTAACAAAGAAAAGAATAGCCATATCACAGAATGTGAGAAAATTTTACCAAAAACTAACTAAAGACTTTCCAAAATATACAAAAAATTCTTATAACATAGTAAGAAAACAACTTGATTTTAAAAAAGCTGAACAAATAGTCATCTCATCATTAAAATGGCAAATATATACATGGAAATATATTCAACTTCTCATGTCATTAGGTAAAGGTGAATATAAACAAAACTGAGATGCTCAATATCCTTATTAAAATGTCTCAAATCTAAAACAAGGACAGCATCAAGTATTCTGTACAAGTGGAACTGAAATTTTCGTTCTTTTGATGATGGATATAACTTGGTGATTTCTTATGAAAACAAATGTACTATTGTTATCCATTCCCACAGTCAAATCTTTGGTATTTTCCCAAAGGAGATGAAAATTTATGTTCACATAGAAACATAAGCATGAACATGAATGATAGAGTTTTATCCATGATTGTCAAGACTTGGAAGCATCCAAGATGTCCTTTGGTATAAAAATGCTGAAGTAAAATCTGGTACATGGGCCGGGCGGTGGTGGCGCACACCTTTAATCCCAGCACTCGGGAGGCAGAGGCAGGCGGATCTCTGTGAGTTCGAGGCCAGCCTGGTCTACCAAGTGAGCTCCAGGAAAGGCTCAAAGCTACGCAGAGAAACCCTGTCTCGAAAAACCAAAAAAAAAAAAAAAAAACAACAAACAAACAAAAAACTGGTACATGAAAATAATGGAATGTTACCACTAAAAAGAAACAATCTATTAACCCATGAAAAGACAAAGTAAACTTAAGTGCTTATTACTACATAAAAAAAGGCTATCTGAATAGGCTATGTACTTTAAGATACCAAATAAATGACATTCTGTTAAAAGTAAACTATGGTGAAATGTTTAGTGGTTGTCAAGAAATGAGAGGATATCTTATTTCAGGGCAGTGAAAATATATTAATCTATCTATGTATTAAATGGTGGATGTACGTTATCCATTTGTTCAGACAATAGTGAACATTAGGATGTCAACCACAGACTCATTCATTATAACAATTATTCCATTAAATAATTTGCAAATCTGTGCATGTGTAGGAGTAGGTAATATGTCACAAGTCTCTGTACCTTCCTCAATTTTGGTGTAAACCTAAAAAGTATAGTCTTTAACACACAGATAATTGGATATATATTATAATGGCACATTACTATGAGAATATATTAAAAATACACATCAAGGAAATGAGGGAAGGACAAAAAATGTAAATGATAAAAATGTTGGCATAATGGTAGTTCTTTCCTATCAATGATTACTTTAATTGTAAACTGAACCCAGGAAGATACTGAAGTTTACAAAATGAGTTTTAAAAAGCCACCTCATATGTGTATAAGAAACTCACTTTGGGTAAAAAGACACAAATAGATTGAAAGTAAACAGATAAAAATGACATTCCATAAAAATAACAACCAATAGAAAGATGGATGGTTTACTTTGATGAAAAAGTCTCTAAATAAAATATTGTAGTCAAGGAATGTCATTACATAATGAGTAAATGTTATTTATCAAAAGATGTCACACACACACACAAACACTCCAAATGATACAACTAAAATACAAGAATAAATACTGATAAAAATTACATGGAGAAATAGAGTTCCACAATATACTTGGATGCTTCAATAACCCACTTTAAGGAATAGAATGAAGACATAAAATCAGGACATTGAAAATAACTTGGTGACAAATAATATTGTACACATACAAAAACCTTTGGAGTGTAGAAAACGTAGTTGTAGAAGGGATTGATAGTAACAAATTCCTTATATATGTTTAAAAATGATGCCAAATAAATTGCCTAAAACAATTCATGGAATGAAAAAAAAACAGTTTGAATTTAGAATTAGCAGAAGGAAGGAAAGTAAGATCAAGAGAGACATATTAGAAAAAGAAAAGCTAACTGAGGTTCCTGTTGATAAAAAAAAAAAAAGACAAACTCTTAGACCACTCAAGAAAAAGATTACTCAAGATCATAAATTAAAGTGGAGTCATTAAAATGTTTGAAAAAAAAAAGGATTATAAAGGAGTAAGGGAAGGATACTTCCTAGAAAAGTCCAGTGAGCCAGAAATGAATCAGGAAGGAATAACTCAAAAAGACAACCATAATATCAAAGTCATAATGAGAAAAGGTCTAACAAAGACAAGTTCATGATAAAAATGGTATCATTGCTGAATACTAACATTCTATTAAAAATTATTACTAATACTTTTTAACCTCTTCCCAAAGAGAGATATAGAAAAGAAAATTTTCTAATACATTTTATAAAGCCAGCTTCACTGTGATACCTAAGCTAGAGGCACCACAGAAAAGAAAAACTTCAGGCTAATATTGCTAATAAAGATTGGTTCAAAAATATTTAATAAATTAATAACAAACTAAATTCAATACTACACTAAGAATAGTGATTTTTTCATAGTATAGCAGACTTGTTAAATATATACATACCAATGTAAAGTAGCACATAACAACAGATTAAAACATATTACACCAATCTTTTCAACTGATGTGGAAAAAATCTTAGAAATTCACCTTTTTCATTAATGGTATATGCATAGAATGAAAGTTCCTCAACAAAAGCCATTTATGAACATCCCTCATTTAACAAACATGTAAAAAACTGAATTTTTTTTCTTCTAAAATTGGAAACAAGGCACAGACGCCTGCTCTTACCACTTCTATTCAAACTAATATGGGAAATACAAAATTATTCAATAAAATAGATATAAAAGGTACCCATGGTGGAAGGAAGAAGTAATAATATTTAGCTATGAATTCTTTGTGGTGAAAATATTGAAAACTACAGAAAAGAATCGTTAGAATTAATAAATGAGTTGAGCAAACTGCATTTCTTCAGATGATTTAGTAAAATCTCTCATCTGTATTAGCACCAAAAATACACTTAGCAACAAATTTGGGCTGGACATGGTGGCATACACTTTTAACCCCAGGATTTAGGAGGCAACAACAGGTAGATTTCTGTGAGATTGAGGCCAACCTTGTTCACATAGCAAGTTCACTCCAGCCAGGACTACATAGAGATGCCATGCATGTATCATGTGAAATCACCAAAAATCCAAACAAGAAAAGCAATCATGAAAAAGAATATCAGTGTAATACTTGTTTAAAAATAGAAATACAGAAAAAAATCCAAGAATAAATCTAAATACATGAATTCAAGCAGGTTTTGACAAGAGTATAAAAAACCCGAGAATGCGTGATGGATTATATCTTCAATAAGTGGTACTGGGAAAATCATCAACTCAAAATGGCTGAAAAATAAACTAAAAACCCAGATGTGGTGGCTTATAATTATAATCCCAGCACATAGAAGGAGAGGTAGGAATCAGTCATACTTGGCCACATAACAGTTTTGAGGATAGCTTGGGGCATGTGAGAATTTGTCTCAAAATAAACCAATACATAAATAAATAAACTCAAATGCATTAAAGACATAAATATAAATTTTAAGGCCACTAACTCCTAGAATATGTGGGAAAAGCTTCTTGGCATTGTTATTTTGAATTTTAACAATAGAGGGTACCATTAAAGTAAGCTAAACAAAATCTTAAAAGCTTCATAATAAAGGAAAAATCAGCAAAATTAAAAGGCATCTCATGAAATGAAAGAAAATATTTATATGTTATATATCTACTAGAGGTAAAAACACTTTGTGTAAGCACAGTGTCTTAAGGTTTATATTGCTATGAAGAGACACCATGACCATGGCAACTCTTGTAAAAGATAACATTTAATTAGGGCTGGCTTACAGTTCAGAGGTTCAGTTCCCTATCATCATGGCAGGAAGCATTGTAGCATGCAGGCCCACATGGTACTGGAGAAGGAGCTGAGAGTTCTACATCTGGATTGGCAGGCAGCAGGAAAAGAGAATGACACTGGGCCTGGCTTGAATTTCTGAAACCTCAAAGCCCATGCCCAGTGACACTTCCTCCAACAAGACCACATCTTCTACAATAAGGCACATCTAATATTGCTACTCCCTATGAGTCTCTGGGGGCCATTTTCATTCAAGCCACCCTACCTGGTGACCCAAGTTAAGTTCCTCAAGTCCATGGTGGAGAGAGAACCAACTCCTGAAAGTTGTTCTCTGACTTACATACATGTGTCATGGCATACACATGCCTAACATGCATATGTGCTCACACACATAAGAGTGTATAAAAGGCTACACTTCTACTTTGTTGATAGAATGTCTTATGGTGCAGCTATTATAGAATGCAGAATGGAATTTCCTATATAAACTAAAAAGAAACTACCAGATGACCCAACAATTTCTCTTTTGAATATATAATGAACGAAAATCACCATGTAAAGATGTCTGTACTTTCATGTTAATCATAGACAAGATATAGACACAATATAAGTGTCCATTGGGTACAGAATATTATTTAGGACATAAAATGGACATAAAATAGTGATCTTACTATTTTCTACAAAATGGCATGAACTTGGGTGGAACTTTTGCTAAGAGAACTAAGCCATACAGAAAATGAAAACTACCACATATTGCCTTTTATGTGTAGAATCTAAAGAAATGAAAAAAGTATAAAAATATATGTGTATATAACAAAACAGTTGTTCACAAGAATGAGGTTTTAGCTATAGGTAGAAAGGATACAAAGTAGCAGATCAGAGAAAATGAAAGTCTTAAGATATAATATATACCAAGAGGACCATAATTACTTTTTTCTTTTGAGACTAGATCTTACTATGTAGACCCAGCAAGCCTGTAACTAGCCTCAAACTCATTATCTTCTTGCCTCTACCTCTCAAGTGCTGGGATTACAGCTGTGTGCTACAATATGTGACTTTTCAAAATTTTTGCTAAAGCAACAGTGTTTACTTTTATTTTATAACATATTGTATACTTTAAATATACATAGTAAAATTTATTTTATAAGAAAAATAATGGCATACAAACCCTGTCTCAAAAAAGAAAGAAAGAAAGAAAGAAAAATAATGTGTATAATAACCAGAAAGATTACGGACGGAATAAAAGGCTTGAGTAATTCTGTAAACTGACTACATCTAGACATATGTAGATTTGAAAATAGAAGGTACAATCTTCACAAATATACATGGAATATTCTTGAGGATTGATCATGTTTTTTAAGAGAATATAAGAATATAAATGTATTCATAAGATAGACATAGTATTCAAGTTCTTTTCCAGTCACAATTGAATGAATACAGAATATGATATAATAAATCGCAAATATTTGGAAATAAAACAACACATACTTTAGCCACTGAGCTAAAGAAGTTCCAAGATAAAATTATATAATGGATTAAAATCAGCTAAAATTAAGACACAGCAAAAATTATGAAAGGTAATGAAATAATTTCTCAGGGAAAACAATAAAAATACCTACTTTAAGAAAAGAAAGTTTGGTAATCTAATTTCTTACTTTATGGAATACATAAATAGAACAAACTAAACCAAGAGTTACCAGAAAGAATGAAATGATACATATAAATATGAAGAAATAAGAAATATACACTTAAAAAAATAAAAGCCAACTAAATACAAAAAATGTTCAGCTAGAATAACCAAGAAAAAGAGTTGAAAGTATTAGTGTTACTAGTGAAGGTGATAACATTGCTTAGTTTACAAAGTAAAAGGAATTATAAAAGAATATTATGATGCCAACAAGTGAAATAATATAGAGACATAGAAAAACTCTTAGAAAATACAAATTATCAACATTGACTTGCAAAGATAAAGCAGTTATGAACAGACTTACAAAACTTCCTTTTGGAGAAAACATTAAGCAAGCCTGGAGAGGTTGTTCAATAGTTAAGGAGCAGTACCTCCTCTTTCAGAGGACCCAGCTTCAGCTGCTCTTTCAGAGGATTCAGGTTGAGCTCTTGTACCCACATTGCAGCTCATAACTATCTGATATGGTGTGCAGATATACATATAGGCAAATCACCTATACTCATAAAAAAAATTTAAAAATCAATCTTAAATCAACGAAATTCTCAAAAGAGAAAAAATTTAAAGACTAATAATTAAAAAAAACAGAAGAGGGAGAGTTTTATGATATATTCTGTGAAACTAGAATAACCCTGATTCTAACGTCAATAAAATACACCACAAGAAAGGAAAACTAGATAAGGGTAACATGTACAGATGCAAATGCCCTTGACAATGTACACTACACCAAATGCAGCAGCATATAAAAAGTATTATTCACCATAACCAAAGAGGATTCATATCAGGAACAGAAGTAGTAATTAGAAAACTATAGACCAACTTACTACAAACAGTCCTGAAATTTCAGTGGTGTACAAACCTATGAAAAGTTGAAAATAAAATTTGAAAATGCATTTAGCATATCTACCCTACCAAACATCATAGTTTAGGAATACAGTATTCTGTTGAGTATTGATTGTTTATTATCATGATCTCATGACTGACTTGGAGCTGGGACTTGGTGTTGTTTCCCAGCATCACAAAGTAGCATCATTTCACATTTCTAACCTAAGAAGAGATCAAAATTGAAAGTACAGTTTCCATTGAAACTCTAACACTTTTATTCTGTCATAAAGTCAAAAAAGCTAAGTTGAATCAAACATCATGAATTATCTTACATCTTAATAGAATAGTGAGGCAAGTCATATACAACCATATAACCACATTAGTTGGTATGGAAGAATTTGGTAAAATTCAATGTCAAAATAAAAACAAAATCATTCAGAAAATTAGGAATTGAGAGGAACTTGGAAATGTGATAATGAGCATTCATGAAAAAATCCATACTGAACATGATGAACAATACCAAATACTGGAAACTTCTCCAGTCAGAAAGACAATTAAATATGCATTTCCCACAGCTAGTAAGTGGTATACTGAAAGATCTGATTACAATGATTAAGTAATATCTAAACTGGAAATAAAGGAACAAAGCTATTTAAATATTATATAATTTTATATATAGAAAATCTTATAAAATTCACAAACAGAGCTAATGAAGTAGTTCAGCACAGTTGTATGCATGGTAAATTCTTAAGACACACAAAGGAATGAACATTTCTAATTGTAACTGGTAGTGATATTGCAGAACTGAAAATCATATAATGGTGAGTAAAGATTCTATCTAGAAATAACCTATATATACAGCAGAGATTAGTTAAAAGGAATATTATACAAGTATACCAAAGAATGAGAACTATCTATGGATGGATGATATATTTCTTTTTAAATAAAGAACTTGAATTGAGAAAATTATTAGATGTATTTGTGAAGAATAGCCACACATAAACTCTAAACTAGAAAACACTAAAAGGTGTTACCTACTAGAGTTGGAGTTTATGAATATAGAAGGGATATTAGAGAGAAAGGCTTCTCTTGGTAGATCCTTTCATATTATGTTGTGTTTTGGAAGTATATTAATATTCCCAATATTTAAAAAATTAAAATGTAAGTGGCTTCTTTAAACAGTGTAGTAAGAACCTTATCTTAAGCACAGGCTAAAGTCTCAGCATGATAGCACATACCTATAGGTCCATAGTTACTGGGGGGAAAAGATTTAGGACAGCCTGGGAGTTCAAGAGCAGACTGGCTAATAGCAAACCCTCATCTCTATAAACCGGAGGTTCTCAATCTATAAGTCACATCCCTTTGGGGGTCAAATGACACTTTTTACAGGGGTTGCATATCAGATATTTATAGTAAAATTTGTAACAGTAGCAAAATTACAGTTATAAAGTAGCAACAATTTTTATGGGTAGGTGTCACCACAACATGAAGAACAGTATTAAAGGGTCGCAGTATTAGGAAGGCTGAACCACTGCACTACACAAACAAATATCAAACTCCCATCTCTCTAAAGAAACAAAGCAATCAATCAAACAAATACAGCCTTAAAAGGCAATGATAAAACTGAATAAGATTATCAAAAACAACTATTTCAGAACTAGAAATTAAAGTCATATAACAAATTGAAAACTTCTTACTCAAGAAAAACATTAGGGTTGTAGAGCAGTAACAGGGTACTTATTTCACAATTGTTTGATCCCAATAATTAAAAAAAAGTTACAAGGGAAAAATCTGTTAAATCTTCATAGAAAATGCAAGGACTGTGGCAATTCAACCTGAGTCTGCATTTCTGGTACCCAGATTAGTACAATAACCTTGAGGGTCAGCAGCTTTTCTTCTGATCAACAGGCCCAATCTGACTTGGGCTCTATTACAAACCCCATGTCCTATGTAAAAAAAAAAAAAATAGTGACCTCAGGACTATAATGGGTAAGACCACCATTACAGTAATCTCATGCTCCAGTAATGACTTCGGCAAGAAAAAGATCATTAAAACATTTCAAAGAAATTCTCAGATATATGGAAGGTGGCCTGTACTCTCAAGAAAAACCAGAGATACTCTCTTTATCTGCATGGCCGATTGTGAGACACTGTACAGACAAGACAGCAAAACAAAGGACAAATAAAAAGAGCCCAAATGTTGAATGGAAATCCCAAGGCAAGGCCCTTTCAGGAAAACTTGGAAGATTTACCAGATTGAGATACTTAAAGCAAAGCCTCTGACTAATGGTGGCTTAAGCTGATCAGTTAAACCAAGCTTCAAAACAAAGAGTCATTTTCTAAAGAGCAAATGTGCAGATAAATCAGATACACACACTGGAGGGGAATGCAAACACCATAGAAGCAAAATTGGCACAGGTATGGCAGAAACAAGCAATTGCCCACACAGATGGGAAAGAATTCAAATGTAGTGTCCTGCAATCAACACATCATCCTAAGTGGAGAAAAGGAGGAAAGGATAGAGGGATTAAAGATTAGTAAATAGAAATTATCACTGGAGGAGCCTAAATGCTTTAATAGGCCAAGATTTCAAAATACAGATATGCTCAGAGAACTAAAATAAGCCTTCTTTAAATAATGAATCTAAAGCACTATGGCATTAACTCATCAAATGGGAATGGTAGTAAAGGAATGTATTATAAACTACAGTAGGTATAAATTACAATAACTTAAATAAAAATCTTACTTGCAGAGCCAAACAATAATATAGGCTGGGAGCAGAGAGAAATAATCAATGAATTTATATATAGATATATAAAGATGATTTCGTTTAAAGGACAGAAGAGTAAAGAAGAAAAATGAACAGAACTTGAGAGATCTGTTAGCTCTCATAACAGTATGTTTTTTATCACAAATGTATATGTAACTAAGGAGTACATATAATTGAGTTGTTAGAAAGGAAAGAAAAGAGCAGATAAAAACATTTGAAGAGATTTTGCCCTGAAGCAGCTTGTTTTTACTTAAGATGTATCTTATACCCCTCCCCACCCCAGATTACACTACTGAAAAAAATGATGTTTAGAATAGGGAGAATAAATTAGCAATTAAATAAAAATACCATTCTAGAACATACATGTTTAACACACTGAACACAATAAAGGAGGTAAAGAAGAACAGAAGAGATATGGCAGAGAACAGTATAGCAATGTGTTTGGTGGGAATCTTATCAAGAATTATGTTATATATAAATGAAGGCTTCAATAAAGATGGTCTACAAAAAGGATTCAAATGTGTACATTCCAGCTGCAGTCTAGATTCCAAGACACAAATAGATTGAAAGTGAAGGGATAGAAGAACGTGTAAATAGTAAACGAGGAAATGTCAAAAGTTTATGTGAATCTACTACAATCATACAAACACCAGAGGCATTTTAGGGTGATAGAAGTACCAATTTAACAGAAAGAAACAAAAAGTCTAAAGAAATAAAAATGATAGGTATAGTAAATACCATAATTCTATAGTACACCAAAGGAATTTATGACAAATGAATAAAAAACTAGATCAGAGTGATAGATGATTCCACAGTAATATTGCTCAATTTATATTGTTGATTTCCTGGCTAATGGCTTATTTTGGGCTGGGAAGATGACTTGTGGGTAAATTTGCAGTATGGGCATAAGGCCTTGAGTTCAGATACCTAGCACTTCCATAAAAGCCAGACATGGCAACTCATGCCTATTACTCCAGTACTAGACAAGGGAATTAGGGCAGGTAAGATAGAAACAGGCAGATCCTGGGGCCTTACAGGCCAGCCCGCCTAGCTGAAGTATGAATCTCCATATTCAATGAGACACTGTCTGAAAAAAATAAGGTGGAGAATGATTGAGGAAGACACCAGTGTCAACCACTGGCTTCTATATACACATACATAGGTGACTGAATGCTCTTACAAACACACACACACACCCTACATACACAATTTTTTTAAAAGAGAGTGATTATAGAAATGTTATCCAGTGATTACAGTTGAATGAGATGATGGGAAGTAAGGTTCCGTGGCACTCTGTAGAACACACACACACCCTTATTCTAGTGTTAAGGGACAACTGTGACTCTTACCTCTCAATGGAAACAACAGAATTTATGAAACCAGCAAGATATCATATACAAACCAAAGTTAAAAAGTCTAGAAAGCCATATTATTAAAATTAGGTTGGTAATGCTTTTCTCATGCCCATGGGAGGCCTGTCCCTTTCTGAATGGAGACAGAGGAAGAGTAGAAGGGGAGGGTGGTAGATGGGAAGTGGGGGTGGGAGTGGCCCAACTCACTATTGGGAAGAGAGGAGGGAGGGGAAACTCGTCAGTATGTAAAATAAATGAAAAACTGTTATTTAAGTTTTAAAAAAGTTTTTTAAAAATGAGGCTGATAAATCATAACATTCCTTGATAAATCATAATATTCCTTGAATTAAGAAAACAATTCAATTTTTAATATAAAAATATGCTATATCAGAACTAAAGAGTCAGGTATGGTGGCACATGCCTCCAGCTCAGCTCCTGGGAGGCTTAATGAATTTGAGACCAGCATGGGCCACATAGTAAGACACCATCTAAAAAATATTTAAATTGTCTGATGAGGTGGCTTAGTACCTTCAAGCAAGCCTGACAACACAAGTTTGATCCCTGGAACTTACACACTGGTTGAAGGAGAGAACTGACTTCAGAGTATTCTCTGGTTTCCAGATGCCTGTCATGGCATGAACTTACACTCATATACACCCTTCTTGAAACACAAGGTTTCTAAGGTTTACTCATAAAATAATCCCATCCATGAGGACCTAATCATGTACAAGATTTCACCTCCTTTAACCATAATATTGGCCATTAAGATTTCAATCTATGAACTTCGAGGAACACTGTCTTTCAGTTAACAGTGTGTACAAATAGAATAAAAGGCATGTTTAAAAGTTAAACACCCATCCATGACAGGAGGTGGGGGAGCAGCCTATCCACATGATGTAGTTCAGTTGGTAGAGTGCTTGCCTAGCATGCAAAGGCCTGGGGCAATTCTCAGCTCCACAAAAAAAGGATGTGGTGGTGCAGGCTGGTAATCTCAGTACTCCAGTGGTTATGGTGAAGAGGTTTAGAAGTTCAAGGTCATTCTCAGTTACACAGTGAAAGCAGTTGAGACCAACCTGGGTTACAGGAGATCCTGTTTATAAACAAGAAAACAAAACAAAACAAAACAAAAACCTTTGCCTAATAATATACTTAATGGTGGAAGATGGAATGTTTTTCCCTTTTAATCAAGAATAAGTTAACTGAGTATACTGGGACACAGCTGTAATTCCATCACCCCAGAGGAGGAGGAAGAAAGATAAGAGTTAAATGTCATGTTGGGCTCTATAGTTGTCTCAAAAAGAAAAACACTTACCCACCCCCAATTAATTCAAGGGACCTGTTTCATCACTTCTATTAAACATTAGGTTCTGATCAAGATAATTAGACAAGGAAAAGAAACAAGATCGGAAACAAGTAAAATTGTATTTGTAGATGTCATCAAAGTCCCAAGAAACAACTTCATTAAGTCTACAGCATGTAAAAATCAGTCATATTTCTATGCACTATGAGGGACTATTGAAATTAAAAAGCAATTCAATTTACAATATAAAAATGACTGTGTCACAAAGTATGAATGTACTTAATGCCACAGAAATGTACACTTAAAATTATTAACTCATAAAAAATTTTGTGCTTTTTTTTTTTACCATGATGAAAAGAAAAAATAAATAGATCTAACAAAAGAAGTAAGAAAAGCCACCTCTGAAAATAAAGGTCTAAATAAATGGAAATATAGCTTATGTTGATATATTGGAAGACTTGATGTTAAGATAGCAATGTTTCATCCTGCCCCAGACCTCCCATCTGGACAAGAGGTGAGTGCCTGGGCTCAGCCTAGATCCCATCCCTGGGCACCAGCCATTCCGGAGAAGACCTGCCCAACTTGGCCCCAGGTTCTGGCCAGCAGGCAGGATCCCCTCCACCCCCACCGGGAAGGCTCCCCTTCTCCAAGACCCCCGGCAGACCCTGCAATCTCCATGCCCTGCCCCCACATCCATCCGCCCGAGACCCTAGCCACTTCCTGAGACTTAGAGACCAGCCCCCAGCTCCCATCCTGCCCTGGACCTCCCATCTGGACAAGAGCTGCCATCCTGCCCCAGAGCTCCCATCTGGACAAGAGACAGAGGCTTCCTGAATCTGTCAGCTCTTTCTGGACCAAGTGTGCTGATAAGACCAAGAACAAATCCACAAGGAGATGGGCAGACATCAAGGAGGAAGTACATACAATAAAATGAAGAGCAATACACCATCACCAGAACCTAGCCCTCCTCCAACAGCTAGACCTGAACATCAAAAAATGGAAGAAGCAGAAGAAACCAGCCTTATGAATAACATCATGAAGAGGGTAGATGCTTATATAGAAGGAATCACAAATGAAATTGAGGAAAAGACAAAACAAAAAATGGGAATAATGCTATAAAAAACTAGAGGAAAGGACAAATAAAGCAGAAGAAAACAATAAAGCCCTGAAAGAAAATCATGAAACAGCAATGAAACAGATGAAGGAAACAGTCCAAGACCTGAAAAGGGAAATAGAAAAAATGAAGAAGACACAAACAGAGGGAATGCTGGAAATAGAAAATATGAGTAAACAAACAGGAACTTCAGATGTAAGTATAGCAACAGAATGCAAGAGATGGAAGAGAGGATCTCTGACGTTGAAGATATGGTAGAAGAAATAGATTTATCAGTCAAAGAAAACACTAAAGCCAACAAAGTCATGAACCAAAATGTCCAAGAAATTTGGGACACCATGAAAAGACCAAACCTACGAATAATAGGGATAGAGGAAGGAGAAGAATACCAACTCAAAGGCACTGAAAATATATTCAGCAAGTTCATAGAAGAAAACTTTCCCAACTTAAAGAAGGAAATGCCTATGAAGATACAAGAAGCCTATAGAACACCAAACAGACTAGACCCCCCAAAAAAGTCCCCTCGCCACATAATAATCAAACAACTAAATGTACAGAATAAAGAAAGAATATTAAGAGCAGCAAAGGAAAAAGGCCAAGTGACTGATAAAGGCAAACCCATCAGAATAACACCCGATTTCTCAATGGAGACTTTGAAAGCCAGAAGGACCTGGACAGATGTAGTGCAGACACTAAGAGACCATGGATGCCAGTCTAGACTAATATACCCAGCAAAACTTTCAGTCATCATAGATGGAGTGAACAAGACATTCCAAGACAAAGCCAGATTTAAGCAATACTTATCCACAAACCCAGCCCTACAGAAAGCACTAGAAGAAAAATTCCAACCTAAGTCAGATACACCCTCAAAAACACAGGCAATAGATAATGCCACAGCAGTAAACCCCAAAGAAGAGAAGTACACACACACTTCCACCAAAAAATGACAGGAATGAACAATCACTGGTCATTAATATCCCTTAATATCAATGGACTTAATTCACCTATAAAAAGACACAGGCTTACAGAATGGATACAAAAGCAGGACCCATCTTTCTGCTGCATACAAGAAACACACCTCAAATTCAAAGATAGACACTACCTAAGAATAAAAGGCTGGGAAAAGACTTTCCAATCAAACGCTCTTAAGAAACAAGTGGGTATAGCCATCCTAATATCCAGCAAAATAGACTTCAAACTAAAATCAATTAAAAGAGATCAAGAAGGGCATTACATACTCATCACAGGGAAAGATCCACCAAGATGAAGTTCCAATTCTGAACATTTATGCCCCAAACACAAGGGCACCCACATATGTAAAAGAAACATTACTAAAGCTTAAACCACATATAAAACCCCACACATTAATAGTATGAGACTTCAACACCCTATTTTCACCACTGGACAGATCTCCCAAATCAAAACTCCTTCTTCTCAGCACCCCATGGAACCTTCTCTAAAATCGACCACATACATGGCCACAAAGCAAATCTCAACAGATACAAAACAATTGGAATAACCTTCTGCGTTCTATCAGACCACCATGGTTTAAAGTTAGATTTCAACAACAACAAAAACTACAGAAAACCTACAATCGCATGGAAACTGAATAATGCTCAACTGAATCACCAATGGGTTAAGGAAGAAATAAAGAAATTAAAAACTTCCTAGAGATCAAGAAAAATGAAGAAACCACATACCCAAACTTATGGGACACTATGAAAGCAGTGCTAAGAGGGAAATTCATAGCACTAAATGCCCACATAAAGAAGTTGGAGAAATCTCACACTAGTGACTTAACAGAACACCTGAAAGCTCTAAAACAAGAAGAAGCAAAGTCTCCCAGGAAGAATAGACGCCAGGAAATTATCAAAGTGAGAGCTAAAATCAATAAAATAGAAACAAAGAGAACAATACAAAAAAATTAATGAAACAAAGAGTTGGTTCTTTGAGAAAATCAACAAGATAGACAAGCCCTTATCCAAACTAACCAAAAGACAGAGAGAGAGCATCCAAATTAACAGAATCAGAAATGAAAAGGGGGACATAACAACAGACATTGAGGAAATCCAGAGAATCATCAGGTCATGCTTCAAAAACCTCTACTCCACAAAACTGGAAAATCTAAAGGAAATGGATAATTTTCTGGATAGGTACCACATACCTAAGTTAAATCAAGACCAGATAAACTATTTAAATAGTCCAATAACCCCTAAGGAAATAGAATCAGTCATTAAAAGTCTCCCATCCAAAAAATGCCCAGGACCAGATGGTTTCAGCACAGAATTCTACCAGATCTTCAAAGAAGAGTTAATACCAATACTCTTTAAATGTTCCACACAATAGAAACAGAAGGAACATTACCAAACTCCTTCATTGAGGCTACAATTACCCTGATTCCTAAACCAAACAAGGATACAACAAAGAAAGAGAACTACAGACTGATCTCCCTCATGAACATTGATACAAAAATACTCAATAAAATACTGGCAAACAGACTCCAAAAACACATCAAAACAATTATCTACCATGATCAAGTAGGCTTCATCCCAGGGATGCAAGGGTGGTTCAACATACAAAAGTCTGTCAATGTAATACACCATATAAACAAACTCAA
>CABHPP010126142.1:0-23525 GCA_902168425.1 Peromyscus attwateri
TTTCTCAACTGAGTTTCCCTCTTCCCAAATGACTCTGGCTTGTGACAAGTTGCAATAAAACTATCCAGAACAGATGGCCTTTCCTGTCTCTGGCCTGTCCTGAAAACAAAGCAGAGAAAATTTTCTTGGCTATAAGAATAAAGTAGCACCAGGGAGAGAGCTCAATGGGTTTTGGGTATCTTGTGGCACTTGCCACCACCAAACCTGACAACTTGAGTTCAATTCACCAAGATTTGCATGACTGAAGGAGAGAACACACACACACACACAATTTTTTTTTCCCCAAAAAAGAGCGAAGTAAGCAAAGCCAGGTGTGGTAGTACTCTCAGCACACAGGAGGCTAGGCCCGAGGTTCCTGAATTCACTGGCAGCCTGGGCCTCAGAGTAAGTTCCAAGCCAGATAGGGTACAGAAAGAGAAAGGTAAGAGTCTCTTCAGGAGTGGGGGCACACACCTTTAATCTTAGCACTTGGGAGGCGGAGGCAGGGTGATTTCTGTGAGTTTGAGGCCAGCCTGGTCTAAATAGCAAGTTCCAGACAGTCTGAGCTACATAGTGAGACCCTGTCTTAAGGAAGAAAGAAAGAAAGAAAGAAAGAAAGAAAGAAAGAAAGAAAGAAAGAAAGAAAGGAAGGAAGGAAGGAAGGAAGGAAGGAAGGAAGGAAGGAAGGAAGGAAGGAAGGCAAACCATTCACCAATTTAGCAGACAAGAATGTAGGAGAGGAAACCAAGTCCCTGAAATCAAAAAAGGATACAGAAAATATCAAGACAGAGAGAGAGAGAGAGAGAGAGAGAGAGAGAGAGAGAGATCAGAAGCCTTATGTTAAGATTTAGCATGAACACCACCCTCCATACAGCCTCCCATATGTCCTCAGACTGCCACCCAGGGTGTACTCTTTGTGGTCTTCTAGGACTCAAATGTACAGCTTCCGGGGCAGCTCCAGGCCATAAATTGTCTTTGGACAAAGACCATGAAACTATATTCAAATAACAGAGCACTGTAAGGACTTGGTATTATATTTAGTGTTTTACAAAGCTACCCAGTGCAGCCTTTGGCTCTCTCAAGTCTTTGTTCTTCAGTACAGCTCTAGAACAGGGCTTCTTAAACTTTTTCCACTCATGACCCCTTTTCACTGGAGGGATTTTGTTTTGTTTTGTTTTGTTTTGTTTTTCAGTGTAGTCCTGGGTGCCCTGGAACTCACTCTGTAGACCAGGCTGGCCTCAAACTCACAGAGCTCCCAAGTGCTGGGATTAAAGGTATATGCCACCACCACCCATCACTGGAGGAATTTTTATATGACCATGGGTATCTAGGTATACAGCCATGTCTGGTGGTGAAACCTGTAATTCCAGCTCTGTGAAAGTCAGGAGAATTGAAAGTTCAAGGCCTGTCTAGGCTACAGAGCTAGTTCAAGGCCAGCCTGGACTTTGTCTCAAAATAACAAAATAGTAAGAGGCCTCAATGGTAAATCATTTCCCTAACATGTGTGAGGTCCAAAATTCAACCTCCAATAATGAAAAACTAAAATGAAAATAGGTATACAAGTCAACATTTGCTGATAATAAGCCATACAAAATTTTATTTTAAAATAAATTTTTATTATATAAATAAAATTATATATATATATAATTTTACCATTTATTAAGAACAAAAACCAATTTCTAGGCCAGACTTGATGGTGCATGACTTTAATCCCAGCACTTGAGAGGCAGAGACAGGAGAATCTCTATGAATTCTAGGCCTGGTCTACACAGTTCCAGGACAGTCTGGGCTCTTTAGAGAGAACCTGTCTGAAAAAAAACTCAAAGAAAAGAAAAAACAAAAACCCACAAACCTAGTTTGCATACTACTAATTAGATAGGTGCTGTTTTTATTTTTACCCAAAGAATTAATTTTTTTCTTTTTTCTTTTTGTTTTGTTTTGTTTTGTTTTTTAGTTTTTTGAGACATGGTTTCTCTGTATATCTCTGGATGTCTTGGAAGTTGCTCTGTAAACCAGGCTGACCTCAAACTCACAGAGATCCACCTGGCTCTGCCTCTCCCAAGTGCTGGGATTAAATTAAATCTGAAGATGTGATACTACAGGACAGAGCATCTTCACCATTTTTGGTTGATGGATATTTTGATTTTATAATCACCAGTGCTATGAACTCCTTTCTGCATAAACATGTAGCACAAATGGCAGAAATATGTTGTTCTAGTTGCTTTCTGTTGCTGTGATGAAACACCGTGACCAAAAGCAACTTGGGGAGGAAAGGGTTGATTTGGTTTACACATCCCAATCACAGTCCATCCTGAAGGGAATTCAGGGAAGGAACTCAAGACAGGAACCTCAAGGCAGAAACTGAAGTAGAGAACATGGACAAATGTTGCTTACTGACCTGCTTACCGTGGCCTGCTCAGCCACTGTGGAGGTTTGAATAGATATGGGCCCCCATAAACCCATGTATTTGAAGCCAAGCAGTGGTGCTGCACGCCTTTAATCCCAGCACTCAGGAGGCAGAGCCAGGCAGAACTCTCTGTGAGTTCGAGGCCAGCCTGGTCTACAAAGTGAGTTCCAGGACAGGCTCCAAGCTATACAGAGAAACCCTGTCTTAAAAAAAAAAAAAACAAAGACAAGCAAACAAACAAACAAAAAAAAACCCTCATGTATCTCATGTATTTGAATGCTTAGCCACAGGAAATGACACTATTGGAAGTTGTGGCCTTGTTGGAGTAGGTGTGGTCTTGTTGGAGGAAGTATGTCACTGTGGAGGCAGGCTTTGAGGTCTCATATATGCTCAAGTCATGCCCAGTGACCAAGTTGCTACTGTTGCCTTCGGATCAAGATGTAGGACTCTCTGCTCCTTCTTCAGTACCGTGTCTGCCTGCATGCCACCATGTCTCACCATGATGATAGTGGACTAACCCTCTGAAACTGTCAGCCACCCCAATTAAATAAATGTTTTCCTTTATAAGAGTTGCCGTGGTCATGGTGTCTTTTCACAGCAATAGAAATCCTAATTAGCCCAGGACCACCAATCCAGGGTGGCACTATTCCCAGTGGGCTGGGCCTTCCCACATCAACCATCAACCAAGAAAACGCCCCCAAAGATTTTACCACAGGTCATCCGATGGAGGCATCTTTTCTACTGAGGTTCCTTTCCCGGATGATCTGGCTTGTATCAGGTTGACAGAAGAGCCAACCAGGACATAATGCTTAGCACCATTTCAGAGATCATTGAAAATTCATTTAGTGATTTTTTTATATATATATACACATAAAATTCAAGTCAGCAACTCAAACAGCAATTTTGAAAAATCAAACATTCTAACACAATGCAATCCAAAGATAGACTATTTTGACACTTCCATGGACTAGGGAATGATGATAGGGAAACAGTAAAAGATTTTTTTTTCCATAATTAAAGCATTCTGTTTCTTTAAGAACACTGCGGTTTATGACAAACATTAGGCTTGAAGCTGAGCCGAGGTGTTTCACACAGTGTGGGTTGCCGTCGAGCGGGGTGACAGGCCCCCATGGTGCAAAGTCGTACAGTGTGTGTTTAGGGCCACAGCTGCAGTGGGGTCCTATGACACAACGTGAATGGGCATGTCCACAAACACCTCGGACTCTTCACATCGTGGATTTTGAATTAATTTTTTGGCCATTTCACATTCAGAAACTTTTTTACTGTTGCCATTTTGTGTATGTATCCCCAACTCCCAGCAATCTGTGGTGTACAGACATGCATGCAGGCAAAACAATCATACATATTTAGAAAAAGGGGGAAGGAGGGAGAAGGGAGGAGGGAGGAGGAGGAAGAGGAGGAGCAGGAGGAGGAGGAAGAGAAGGAGGAAGCACAAGCTGGGCCCTAGAAAATAGAGCCGAGCAGGTGACGAAGCTTATATACTTAGATTTAGCTGGGAAGTCTTAGCCTAGGGAAGAGAGAGTAAGGAAGAAAGAAGTAATGGAAGGGAGGGATGAAAATACCAGATAGAGTATTACCAAGTTTGCCAGGGTAGCAAAGAAAACAGTTTCTCTTATCAGATTGTATCCAAAATGGATAATATAGAATGATCACATTAGAAGCAGAGAGAAAAAAGCTGGGTGGTGGTGGCACATACCCTTAATCCCAGCACTTGAGAGGCAGAGGCAGGCAGATTTCTGAGTTTGAGGCCAGCCTGGTCTACAGAGTGAGTTCCAGGACAGCCAGGGCTATACAGAAAAACACCGTCTCTAAAAACCAAAAAAAAAAAAAAAGAAAGAAAAAGAAAAAAGAAAAGAAAGAAACAAAGAAAGAAAGAAACAGGGAAAAAGAAAAGGTTGTAGTCTCCACCGTTCGGTAGCTACATGGAATGGCAGATCTCAGACCATGGAGAGAAGCTGCTCATCTGAGACTAAAGACTGTGTTAAAGCCTCCAGTTTGATCACCTGGGCCCACTGCAACCCCGACACAGCGGGCACAGCGGACACAGCGGGCACAGCGGACACAGCGGGCACAGTGGAAGCTGCGTCGAACCTAACCCTCACTCCCAAAAGAAGGTCAAATAGCCAGATGCGATGGTAAGAACGGCAAATGGGCTCTCTGCTAACAAGTGGCCAAGGCCCTGGGGTCGAGGTTTAGCTGGGGTGGCAGATGAACTAAGTTGGGTACATCCTAGACAGTCTAAAGTGACCAATGAAAACAAGACCCCAAGACAGGACGAGGCAGCAGCCAAGCGGCCACCAAGGCTGAGACTTTGCATGGCCGTTGCCTCCAGATTGGCTGTGATTATTCGCTTCTTGAATCATGGCTGCTGGGATCACCTGCCCTAGGCACTCACAGGATCCGGCTTGTTAACATTCCCACTGGAGAGATGAGGGAGGTCTCACCTGGGTCTGCCCCTTCCCAGGCCTATAAGAGGAGGGAGCCATTGTTGAGAAGAGTCCAGTCTGGCTGTATAGCTGCCCCTAAGTTGCCTGAGGGGCACTAGAGTGGCATAGCTTTCCTAAGTCGTTACCCAAGCTGGGGCAGGTGTTTGGTGAGGCAGCTGCCCAAGTCGTCCGTATTACTCCAGGCTAACCTGCATTCATGCTCTTGTGTGTGACCCAATAAGCTCATTCGTGCACCAAGCGGGACTTGGATAGAATTGCTTCTTTGGTGTGTCCTTGCCCTCCATATCTGGGGTGAACAGAGATAGACTCTTCAGGAAAAGTCACACGATAGACTACAACCAACCATTGAAAGGGTAGGAAATGCTGACCCCAAGGGCAGAGCATGGCAGCCCCCAACTTGGTACAGCTAAGAGAATCCAGGCCAGATCTGAACTTTTATCCAGAGGCTGTAAAAACTGCTGCCATCTAGTCCAAGTGGTTCTCAACCTGTGGGTCATGACCCCTTTGGAGGTTGCATATCAGATATCCTGCATATCAGATATTTACATTATGATTCATAACAGTAGCAAAATTACAGTTATGAAGTAGCAACGAAATAATTTTATGGTTGGGGTCACCACAACACGAGGGACTGTATTAAAGGGTCGCAGCATTAGGAAGGTTGAGAACCACTGCTCTAGTCCCTATAATCTGCACAGGACAGCATGGTACAGTTATAAGGACTATGGGTTCCTAGAGAGCCAGGGTTTGAGTCCTGACTGTGGCTTTGACCTTAGACTAATCAAATACCTCTCCAAGTTTCCGTGTATTCATCTCCAGAGTGGAGCTAGCACTAATGTCTGTTGTTAGAATTAAATCCAAGACGCACAGTTCGTGGCATTGAGAAGTCCAGGAAATGGTGGCTGTCAGTACTATTCTTGCCTCTCCCACCACTTTCTCCAACTCCTCTTCCCACTCTGACCACGCCCCCTTGCCGCTGCCTCTTTCCTGACAGCTGTCTTGGACAGGATCATCAGTGGGGCCTGAACCTGGCCATTCCCTCTTCTCCCCACTCTCCCCAGGCTTGTTCCCCATGAGCCTGAGTCATTCATCTCCCTGGTGACCTGAATGTGAACTAAGAGATGGATGTGGGGTGGTGGAGGCCAGGGTGGTAATGTGCTCCCTTATCTTTGTGCCCCTCGCTGGGGCCCAGTTAATTTTCTCTTTGATTTTAATATAGATTTATTGAAAGTTTCAGTTATCAAAACAAACTGCAGCAGCAAATTGGTGTTCTTTGCAGGCCTACAAGTGCCTATAAAGCTGCCATGCTTGGGAACGAATGGCGCTCTCCAGGAGGTCAGTCATGGCAACAGGAAGTCCCCGGGGACACACACACTGCAGTTTAATATTTTTCTTATTAGTCTTTTTCTTCTTGGCTATCTAAGCCTCCCCCTTTAAATGGGAAGCCAAATGGAGCCACCAGCCTAGGGAGACTCTGTTTCCTGAGCTGCCCACTCTCCATGCACTCTCTGCCCTAGCCTCCTTGTTGTGGCTCCCCCGATCTCCCCCTCCTTCCCCACTGACCTAGGAAGTCATGATGCCCATGCTCCACAGATGTGGCTCCCCAGTGTGATGCTTTTCACAGCCATGCCCCACCTATCCTATGCCTGGGCTCCCAAGTCACCGGTCGGAAGCAGAGGACCCCTAGAAAAGATTGGGGTCCCAAGCTCCTTTCAGATCTGGCATTCTAGGGGGAAAAGAGCAAAGTTTTGGAAGCAAAGGAGATACTTCCAAACAGGAATCCTGCCCTGCCAGCATCTACTGGACTAAACTGAAACAAAGGGAGATGACGGAGCCGGAGAAATGGCTTGGTCAATAAATGCTCGCTGTGTCAATTTGAGGACCCGAGTTCCAGTCGCCAGCAACCACCTAAAAAGCTAGGGTTGGTGGTACACAACCGTAATCCTGGAGCTGAGGAGGCAGAGGCAGGAGGGTTGCTGGGGCTCGCTGGTCAGTTAATCCAATCAAATAGATGAGCTCCAGGTTTGGTCAGAGACCCTGTCTCAAAAAGTAATGTGGAGATGCTATTGAAGAAGACACCCAGTGCTGACCTCTGGACTTCACACCCACACACATACTGCACAAACACACACAACCCCAGACATGCACACACAGGAGACGATAGCTTCTAGAGAGTAGGCCAGTGTTGTGGAATGTTACTTTAACTAGACAAAGGTGTGTTACATTTGTTTGTGCTGTATTTGTTTAACACTGTAAAGATGTGTTGCTTTGCCTGCCTAGGTACCTGATTGGTCGAATGAAAAGCTGAATGTCCAATAGTTAGGCAGTAGAGGGGATAGATGGGGCTCGTGGGCAGAAAGAATAAGTAGGAGAAGGAATCTAGGCTCCAGAACGAGAGGAGAGAATGAGGGAGAAAGAGAGGGAGACGCCTGGGGCCAGCCAGCCAGGCAGTCTCCAGTCAGCCGAACATTTGTCATGGACATATGGAGTGAAAGAAAGGTAAAAAGCCCAGAGGCAAAATGTAGATGAAGAGAAACAGGCTACTTTAAGTTAAAAGAGCTAGTGGGGCAGGCATAGGATAAGGCCGAGCATTCATAACTAATAATAAGTCTCCGTGTCATGATTTGGGAGCTGGTTGGTGGCCCAAGAGAAAACCTGCTACAGGCAAGTTCTGATCTCAGCAATGGATCCTATGATTTCATTCTGATGAACCCACTGCCATTTTCGACATGACCTCGTCTCTCAGTCCCAATGTGATTTCTGCTCTCTGTTCTCAATCTATCCCTAAAGAGCAACTGGATTTTCCTACCTCCCGTGGCTTGGTGACCCACACCATAGCGCAAACCACTTACTGGTCTCTAGGCTGTGGAATCAGTTGTGTCCCAGGACCGGGTCTTCATGGCCCAATCAGCTTGAGGGTACCAGCATTCATCACCTATAGGTTTGTGGCCCTGCTAAGTTGCCATACCACATCCCAGTTCTCAGTGTTCTTTCCTTGTTCCGGAACAGCACCTGCCAGCATGCCCTTCCTCAGAACTATGACTATGACTAAGGCTCCTGGCCACTACAGCCATGCAGGCTTGAATCCTGGCTCCAGTGCTTATCAATCCTGTGTCTTTGGGAAACCTCTTTGTGGTCTCATGGTACCTTGTGTTTATATGTCCTCTCGTGTAAGTTTCTCTCTGAAATAAATGGCAAGTATTCTGAGATCCTCAAGGAAAAGGCCTGTGTCTTCACCCTCTTCATATTCTGTGTGTGTATATAGCTGGTGACTAGCTAGACAAGGACAGCCCCCCTGAGCCTGCTTCCTCAGCTCGAAGATGGAGATAATGCCTGCATCACCAATAGAGTGAAGGAAGTACCTCTCACAGTACCAATCAATGTGGTGTAAGGACTTAGTGAATGGAGTAGCTCCCACAGTGCCAATCAACATGGTGTAGGGACTTAGTGAATCGAGTACCTCTCACAGTGCCAGTCAACGTGGTGTAGGGACTTAATGAATGAAGTACTTCTCACAGTGCCAGTCAATTCGGTGTAGGGACTTAGTGAATGAAGTACTTCCCACAGTGCCAATCAACATGGTGTAGGAACCTAATGAATGGAGCAGCCATCACCTGCTTTCCTTTGAAGGTGGTCACCAGCCACCTGCTTCCACTTTCACTTCCTCCTGTCTCAGCTTCACGTTCAGCTCTCTCCAGCTACCTACCGGGGAATTCCCCTCACTGGTCACACACCAGCGTTCAGCCTGGCCTCTTTAGAAAGATGCTAATTTCATGCTCCCTCAGGCCAACCTCCCTTGTCTTTCCAAACCCATTCGTGAATGGCAGCCTCCTACGGCTCTGTTTCATGTTGAAGTCCAATTCCCTGGCTCCCTTGTAGTTCATCTTCAGGGCAAATGTTCCCAGGCTGTGCTAGCTCACAATACAAGTGAGTTAATGTTCACAATCTTTCTAATTCTAGGCTCCCACCTGCTCCTGGAGAAATACCAATCCCTGGTGAGGTCCTCCCACCCCCAAACCTCAGTTGTGCCCATCAGACCAAGCTACCATGTGCCCCGATGTCTATCACCTAGGCGATCACAGAATTGACCTTGAATACTTGTGCTTGGTGTGCTCGATGTTTACACTGCCATGAGGGCATGGCATCTTCCTGGAAAGTGAGAGAATGACTCCCTCCACTTCCCACTCAGTAGGGCGACATGGCACCCACAGCAATGTTATTTGAGCTTTTTCTACTTATTCAAACAATGCTTTTTCTCTTCACTGTGCCCATCCACTACCAGCAGAATAGCCAGGATAGGATGTTTCCTCAAGAGTCATCTACTGAACCAGAGACATGATCCTCCTTCAGCCCACCCTCTCCATCCCAGAAGCGGCGCACTCTGCCAAACTCCCCCTTCCTCTGTCTTTAGTCAGCTATCAGACAGATGTCAGATTCTCAAGCTGTGCTGGCCTTCTGTGACACAGTGTCCATTGGGTTGTCACTCACCCCTCTTCCAGCCATGCCAGACTACATCTGCCAGTTACAGCTTTGTTACACATTGTCACATCTGATCTTCACAAAACAGCCTCAAGATACAGAGCGGATTGTAGTCCCACGTAAATAGATTCCCATAGACATTTGGGTCAGGAGCTGCTGCCCAGGTCTCCACACTGGCTGTGGCTAGGCAAGTATGAGCTCCAGACTCACTGAGACCCTCACGGCATCACACAGTCCCTCAGGATGCGGTGAATGGGTCCTCTTGCTGCTGGTGCCTTCCCCTGGCCTCCCAGAGTAGAGGGGCCTCACCCATACCCTGGACCCTTGGTGATTTCAAAGCGCCTTCTGTTGGGTCCTCTATATTCAAGTTTACCTGTGCTTCCAGACGACTTGCTTTTCATTTCTTTCTTCAGTGCTAAGAATCAAATCCAGGCTGTCACTCATGCTAGTCAAGCGCTGGACCACTGAACTCTGACCCTCTTTCCCCTTTTCACTTTTTTTTTTTTTTTTTTTGGCATTTTGAGACAGGGTCTAAGTTAACTAAACTAGCCTTAAACTCTCCATAACCTAGACAGTCATTGAACTTGTGATCCTCCTGCCTCAGCCTCTTGAGTAGGGGCTTATAGTACTGTGTTACCATGCAGGCTCCTCCTTGCTTCTTTTAACTTCTCTTTCAGCTGAAGGACTGGGTATTGTTCATGAAGGTACGTAGCTAGAGTTTTCCTGCCTGGCCCACAATCAGGAAAAATCTCTGTCACCCGCCAGTCCCACAGCCGCTCAGACCCAACCAAGTAAACAGAGAGACTTATATTGCTTACAAACTGTATGGCCGTGGCAGGCCTCTTGCTAACTGTTCTTATATCTTAAATTAATCCATTTCCATAAATCTATACCTTACCACGTGGCTCATGGCTTACCGGCATCTTCACATGCTGCTTGTCCTGGCGGCGGCTGGCAGTGTCTCTTTCACTCAGCTTCCTGTTCTCTCAATTCTCCTCTCTGTTAGTCCCGCCTATACTTCCTGCCTGGCCACTGGCCAATCAGTGTTTTATTTATTGACCAATCAGAGCATTTGACATACAGACCATCCCACAGCAAAGGTACTTCACGTGCTGTGCCTCCGAGCCCTTAGTGGCAGTGGTCTCTCCACTGGGAGTGCTTTCCCCGTGCAGGAAGCCTACCTGCCGTCCCACCCAAGCAGCGTTCACTACTCCACAGGGCAGGAGCTTGCTCAGCAGCAGTCTTACCTCTGAGCAGCGAGGACCAGAGGAAGGATTTTAGGAGGACATCCTAAAATGTCTCCTCCAGGAACTCCAGCTAAGTGTATATTCCAAGCAATTTTTCAAGATTCAACAAGCATTTTTTTTTTAAATCTGCTTTACGTTAAGCTCTTTGAAAGCACAGGACAAAGACATGAACAACAGACACAGCTCCTGCCTTCGCAAGGTTTAAATGTAACAAGGAAAACTGTTATATTGAGGGTTTTAAGTTGAGGCACCCAGTGAAGCCTGGAAAGGCTTTCCAGGGCAGATGGTATCTAAGTCCATTTTTTGTTTTGTTTTGTTTTTCAAGACAGGGTTTCTTTGTGTAACCCTAGCTTTCCTGGTACATGCTCTGTAGACCAGGCTGGCTTCGAACTCTAACTCACAGAGATCTGCCTACCTCAGCCTCCCAAGTGCATGTGCAGGCATGTGCCACCACCCAGCTTCTTTTAAGGGTTGAAACGGAATTTCCCAGAGCAGTGAGGGGAGAAGACAGGAGTGAAGAGGCTGGGGCATTCTAAGCAAGGAGAATAACGTGAGCTAAGTGCAGCAGAGGATACCTGTCATCTCAGCACTTGGGAGATTGAGGCAGGAGGATGACAAGTTCAAGTCCAGCCTAGCCAACACAGCAAGGTCAAGGACAGTCTATTCAACTTAGCGAGACCCTGACTGGAAATAAAATTGTAAAGGAACTGGGGGTGCCCATCAGTTGATCTGGATAACAGCCAGGTCACTCGATCAGTACATTCAAGCCTTTGGGTTCAATGCCCAGTGCTGCAAAACATAAGAAGGTAAAAGCCAGGTTTGGTGGTCCACACTGGTAATCCCAGCACTTAGGAGGCTAAAGCGGAAAATGGCCATGAGTTGAGGCCTGCCGAAGCTATCTATGTATGAAGCTACTACATACATAGTGAGGTCCGGCCAATGTGGGCTACAGCGTGAGGCCAGAAAACTAACAAACAAATAAAATAACGTAAGCGAAGGCATTAGGCAAAAATATGGCTAATGTGGGGTTGACAAGAGCAGTAGACCTGGAGCAGAGAGTGAGACAGAGCACGAGATGACAGGACTCGAACTGTTGGCAAGAGTTAGACAGAGTCTTATAAAGCCGCCTTTATAATTTTTAAAATTTTGAGTTAGGGTTTTGCTCTATGACCCAAGCTGGTCTTCAATTCCCGACTCCTGGGCACAAATGATCCTCCTACCTGCAGCCTCCCCTGTAGCTGGGACACATAAAACGTCCTTAAAGGTTTTGGATTTGATTTTGAGAATGACAGCCCCAGAAGGCCAACAGTCAGTCCTGTGGTAGACTTGATGGGGCATTCATTCCAATCACTTTGTTAAAATGCCAATTGTGATCAGTGAGTCTGCATTTCTAACAAGTTCCCTGGTGAAGCCAGTGTGGGTGCCCCTCAGCCCACACCTGCAGGAGCAGGCAGTGGCTCTCAACCTTCCTGATGCTGTGACCCTTTAATACAGTTCCTTATGTTGTGGCAACCCCCCACCATGAAAGTATTTCATTGCTGCTCCACGACTGTAGTTTTGCTACCGTTCTGAATCCTAATGTAAGGATCTGATATGCAGGATATCTGATAGCAGCACCTGCGAAGGGTCATTCGACCCCAAGGGGGCTGTGACCCACAGATTGAGAACTGCTGTGGCTCTGGTCCACTCACATCAAAGGGCACGGGACCTTTTCGTTTCTGTGTAGTCTGGTCCAATGCTGCTGTAGAGCTTTGGTTTGATTGAGCATCTCTATCTCATAAGCCATTTATTAAATACTTTTCACCGCTAGTGAAGTGCCAGGTAAGGGCTCGGAGGAATATAAAAATACATTTTCCTGCCCAAGAGCGTTTGGTGTCATCTCACGAGGAGCTGCTTCTCCTGGGCTGCCCTCCGCCAGGCCTGCCATAAACACGCTAAATGAGGCCTGTCTCAGCCAGGCTCCCTGGGGTCCAGTGGCCTCTGCAGCCCTATCCAGGGATGAGCCTGTTTATCCCTAACTGTTGTCTCTGACCTCTAAATCAATCCCCTGACTCAGAACCTCGGTCTGCCCCTACCCTCCTCCCAATTCCAGGCAAGGTCAATTTGTAACCCTGGAGGCAGTGAGCTGTGACCGCGTGATGAGCCCAGGTTCTGAGACCAGACCACCTGGGTTCATAGCCCAACTCCATGACTTACTAGTGGGGCCACCCTGGGCAAGCGGCTTCACTTCCCCAACCTTCAATTTTCTCATCTGGAACTTGGCCAGTAACTTGGGCCTGTTTTGAGGATCAAATACAACCACGCATACAGTACTTTTGTTTTATTTTAATTTGATTTAATTTAATTTTTTTTGAGACTGTTCTTAAACCCATGACCTTCCTGCTCCTTGACCTCACAAGTATGTGCCACCACACCCAACTTACAGGTAGTACTGAACACTCTCTGAGACAACTGAACACTGAATTATGATTATCTGTTGTTGTTTGTTTGTTTGTGATAGGATCTCACCATGTAGCCCTAGATGGCCTGAAATATGCCATGTAGACCAGGTGGACCTCCAATTTACAGACATCTGCCTGGCTCTGCCTCCTGAGTACCAGGATTAAAGATGTGCACCACCATGACCAGCTATACATTGGTTTTATGAATAGGAAAATCTGTGAGCAGCAAAGCTCTTGGAAACCTTGTTCAAGTCAAATGTATGTTGTCCCTTATATAACCACCATATATCCTGCTTGATGGTCCCTCCCCTGATGCTTGGGAGGCAGCATGAGGCTGAGATGCTCAGTAGAGGAACCTGCTGGAAGAAGCAGCAGTCGGGGAGCACTTAGGGAGCAGGTTTCAGCCTTCCAGGGCTGAGACTCAGTGTGGGAGGGGGGTGCTTCCCCTCCTACCTTAATCCCCCCACACACACTGTGTCCCCTCGGCCCAGGGTCACCCAGGCTGCCCCTCCTTCCGGCTGCAGTGAGAGGCAGCTTCAATCATTCATCTTAATGTCTCTATTAAGCAGGGTTATGACCAGGACGAGACAAGAAACAAGGTCTTTTAGTGTAAAAACACGGCTCCTAGGGCTTGGCCCCAAGGGACTCCTCCTTAGCTTTCCACTTACACCAGGGCTACTGCTTGCGGGAGGGGACTCGGGGACCATATTGGGCAGGATGATTCTGCCCTGATTCCCTCTCTTCTTTCTTTCTCCAAGCCTTATAAGGCACATTGACTTTTATTTCCAGTGAGAAGAGCAGAAGCTTGGCCTCTAGGAACAGCTGTGGAGTCCTTAAGGCTGTCCCTGTGTCAGACTGGTACCCAGACTGGGCATCACTGGGCTCATCACACCCAGCAATGTGTAGGCAGCTACAAGTTTGTGTTCTCATCTCTGAAGGGTCTACTCAGAACTGAGGGGTAAGAAGAGTATCTCTGGTAAGCCCCACCTCCTAAGCTTAGTGTAGTCCATGCATAATCAGACCAGACCGCCTCTCAGTCAGTAGCCGTTGGTTCAGAGGCCTGGGTCGACTGATGCCTGTATCCCTATGTGACGAGGTCTCTGGGTGGCAGCAGGGCAAGCCCCCTCACCTGGAGAAAAGGGCTGAGGTTTCTGGGAAACCATTCTCAAAAGGCAACAACTCAGAACGTATTAGGAAGGCATCAAAGGGAGTCACGTACACAGGCTTGTCCTTCAGAGGCCTGGAAAAGGTGCCAAGATAACTGCCCTTACATGTCTGTAATGTCACCACTAAATAGACCTTTAAGTAATGGGTTGGGAGGATTAGGGTGTGGGACACAGGGTACAGATATTGAAGATCACTCAACAGTTAGCTGCTCACTCCTGCTAATCCCCAGGTCACTTCTATTCCCACGGTGCTGCGGCGTTCTTATGGGTCCTGGTTCCCCTCTATCTCAAGAGTCATCCTAGTGGCCAGGCAAGGTGGTCCATGCCAGTAGTTCCTAGCACTTGGCAAGAAGCTAAGGCTGAAGGGTAATGAGTGCCAGGCTAGCAGGACCACATAGCAAAACCTTGTCTCAAAACTATATCCCCATCCTAATACCTCAGGTGGGCTGGCATGGAGGAATGCCTAAGCTGTGGAGCCAGGGAAAATGGGGTTCACATCCTGGATATCCCTCTTCTAGTCAAAGGGACCTCAGGCAAATCATTGCTGTTTCCTGAGCCTCAGTTTCCCTGAGGTCTAAAGGAATGAATGAAATGACATGTGTCAGCTAAATGTTAAGACTAGGAAGGAGGAGAGAGACCAGAAGGAGGAGAGAGAGTATGGGGAAGGAAGTTTCTAGGCCAAGAGTATATGAGGAGCTCTCTACTACTCTCTTTGTAGGTTGTGAATGGAGGAGCCTTGACCAAGAAGAGCTTTAAGAGCAGGGGGCCATGGGACAGGGTGACGGGGGGTGGGAGGAGTCCAGAGCCGCTGAGGGCAGCATAAAGTCAGAGTGAGTTAGCACTGGTCCCAGGGGCTGCATGAGCAAGACAGGGTTTTACATAGATATCCAGGGAACAAAAGGTACCAGCAAGGAAGTTGCCCCATTAATAAATAAGAAGGCAGAAAATTAATGATGGTCTGAAAACGGCTGAGCTACTGAACTTGTTTCTTTAAATTTGTCTTTAACAAGAGAAATAAAGAGAAGAGATCTGGCCAATTAGGAGGTAATGAAGACACTGTAGAAATAATACCTGACAAAAATGCACGGTGGGGTGAGTAGCTGAATGAGCCTCCCATGGCCTTGACCTCCTTGAGACAGAAGAAGGGTGCCAAAGGAAGGAGCCTCCCAACCCGGGTGAGTGGAGGGTCCTCCTGGTCCTGGGAATGGGTAGGGACGAAATAAGCATAGGGAAATTCCTAATGGTGCCTAACTGATGTTTTTAAATGTGTGTGTGTGTGTGTGTGTGTGTGTGTGTGTGTGTGTGAGAGAGAGAGAGAGAGAGAGAGAGAGAGAGAGAGAGAGAGAGGACAACCTACTTCTCTCCTTCCACCACGTGGATGGTAAGGATTAATCTCAGGTCATCCAGCTTGGCAGCAAGCCCTCTACCTGCTAAGCCATCTTGCTGGCCCATGGCTGATGCTTTTCAAAGCCTTTTGTGAACCAGGCAGGGTTCTGATGCCAACACTGTCTCTGATGAAGGTTGAGTATGAAGGTGAGGGAGAGGAGTATAAAAACCCTAGCGTGTGAGCGGACAAAGGTGATGGACCAGGGCCAGCAAGATAAAAGGGGAAACAGCAAGGAACCTGCTGGACTACAAAAGGTTAAACTTCTAATGCATTTGATGGTGTCCATTCTAGGGATTTATGCCTTTAATCCCAGCACTCAGGAGGCAGAGGCAGGGGATCTCTGAGTTTGTGGCCAGCCTGGTTTACAGAGCGAGTTCCAGGACAGCCAGGGCTACTCAGAGAAACCCTGTCTTGAAAAATCGAAAAAAGAGGAAAAAAAGAAAAGAACAGGAGAGGAAACAGGACTGAGAAGGAGAATGAAGTTAAGAGGAGGTACCTCAGGCTTAGAGAAGGAGGAGACAGGAAAGAGAAAATATGGAGGGAAGACAGGTAATCTTCAGGTAGACTTAGAAGTAGAGCAGGAACAGAAGATGGGGGGAAAGGACCATGGTGCAAAGCCCTGGGAAAGCTGCACTGCCTACCAGCCTGGCTTAGCTCTGGCACACTACGGAGGCCCAGAAGATCCAAAAAGGCAACAGAAGAGAGGCCTTGGGGAGATCTTGAGGAGGATCGCAAGGGAGTGAGAATACAGGTCCAGCTGAAGCCTAGCCCTGTACCCGCTTACACACAAGTATACTTGACCTGCTGGCTGGCTAGGAAGGACCTCTGTACTCCATTAGCTTTCTTTATTCTTTCCCAGGCCATAGCTAATCATCATCCACAGCCCCTAACACTGTCTTTGGGCTAGCCCACTGTGAGGGAAAGCCAAGGCCCACAGCCTGCCAGGGTCAAAGGGGACTGGCCCAGGAAGCTTATCAACTCTAGGCACTGTCTCCAAATATGATTCCAGCTTCAGTCCAAAGTGGTTGAGCCATGCTAACACCCACCGTGTCTGTGGGGGGCCTGGCGGTGCAGGAGAGGGAAAGGGCAGCCAGTGATGAATAGGGGCAGCCAGAGCCTTGTTAGAGGGGATCTGGAGAAGTGGGCTGCTGCAGGGACTGGCTCAGGGTCTGATTTATCATCTTCAGAGCTGAGCTGAGTGAGAGGGGTTAAGTAGCAAGTTAATGAAATCTGCAGATGCTGCTAAATGGGAAAGAGCTGGGAGCAACCGAGACCAGAGGGACCAGCCGATGGAGACAGGTGGCAGGTGGAGCGCTGAAGAAGGCAAGTTCATCCTGTACTCTAGCTGAGGGGCAATCCAGTTCGAGCACACAGGGGAAGGACTGAGTTCCTATCTCGTGGAAGACAACCATGGTCAAACCTCTCAGCCCCCTACTCTAACCTCCATGGGCTTTCTCAATCACTAGGCTCCTGAACCCCAAAGACAAGGAGAAAAGGAGACCAGGCCCCGGCACCTCTTCTCTCCCGGACTGAGCAGCCAAATGACTAAGTACAGCTCCACGCCATGAGTGCTGTTGAACAACACAAAGGAGGAGCAATCAGTTCTGGCAAGGAAGGGCAAGGGAGGTCAGCATGACTTAAAGCGAGGCTTGAAAAGAGGAAGTGTGGACTCTGGCTAGAAGGAGCAGCATGTGCTAAGGTTGAGGAAGGCTCAGCGGAAGCGGAGGGAGAGGGAGCAGAGCCAGCGACGGGGACATCGGTTCCAGGGAGACAGTGGAGAAGTAGAAACCAGGCAAAAGCCAGCGGCCAGCCAGAGCGGCAGGTTCAGGTCCACAGAGCACTGGAGGCTCAGGATGGGAAAGGGAGGCCACAAATCCTCACCAGGCCTGCTTCTCCTTGCCAACCATGTCCTCTGCCTCCAGCGTTAGCTCAGGACTCAATGAGAGGGTTGCCATGAGAAGGAAAGAAAATCATTCCTGCGCTGTGCTGTATTTGACACTTGGTCTGGCACATAGTAGGGTGCTTCCAAGACGCAAATTATTGATCTTTCCAGGATGAGCTGAAAATCATAAACCAGTGCTGGAGAAAGGATTCGGTGGGTCATGGCGCCTGCCTCGAAAGCATGATGGCCTGAGTTCAATCCCCAGAACTCCCAGGAGAAGGAGAGAACCGACTCTCGGAAGTTGCCATCCGACCTTCACAAGTGTGCTGTGGCATAGGCACACTGGCACACACACCCACATAGAATAATAATTAATAATAATAGTGGTAATAATACATTTAATTTAATCTAAAAAAAAATCCTGGGTCATAGCCAACTACACATGGCTGGAGTGGTCACAGACCTGACCCTAGAGAAGAACCTGCAAGTGTCATTTTCCTAAACCAATATAATTTCTAACTGTATTCTAAATGTGTATCCTCAGACCCACAGATAAACGTTGCTCTCTCTCACCCTTGAACTTGCAGCAAACAAAGGCTACCATAGTAGAGGTGCCCATCTTGTCAAAAGGCAGAGACCACGGGGTGTCCAGTCCTAATTGGTACATCTACAATGTGACATCTACATCGGGACTCAGGGGACATTAAGAACAGACCGAAAGACTGTAAGAGCCAGAGGACCAGGATGCTTGTGTTAAATAGTGTCTTCTAGACCTGACTAGGAAGCCGCATCCATGAAATCTCAACCGTATGGTTGCCTAAATAAGACCCTTAAGGACAACACCACATAACCTGCCAATGCTAGTAGGTGAAATTTCCAAAGCCCACCCCAAGATGAAGAGCTACAGGCAACCAATGGTTGTTGAGAGAGAAGATCATCTTTTTCAGAGAGGAGTCCCCTGATAGCTTACCCAGCCCCAAGTGGAGAGCATTAAATATGTGTATATATTGTGCAATACTCAATGGGTCCAGTTAGACTTATACACACACATATACACTGTGTAACAGTAATAATTATTGTAGAAAAGGTCATGAATATGAGAGGATGGACATGGGAGCAGCTGAACAGGGGGAGGGAAGGGTGGACATGATATGAATATGTGTATGAATTCTCCAAACTTTTTTTTTAACTTAAAAAGAGCCCTAAGGCCAAGGGTCTGATGACTTCAGCTCCACATGCAGCCAGCGGATGGCAAGGAGTCAAGTGTGCAGGTGCAACCTCGTAAGCAGAAACTTGGGCTCATGATGCAGGAAGTAATCATGGTGCTGGGACCAGAGACCTCTGAGAAGGAAGACCAGACAACCCACACCTCCGCCCAGACCCCACAGGGGGGCAGCTCTAGAAAGCAAGGAAGGAAAGCAGTTTGCCTCTAAGCCTCCAGCAGCAGCGGCACCTTAGCCTTCTCCTAGGTCTCAGGGCTGTTCTAGACAGACATATGCATTCCCCTCTACAAAGCACCCTGTCTTCTCAACAGCAACCTCCCCTTTCCAGGAGAATCTTCCCTAAGGTAAGGTTTAAAGGTAAAGTGGGAAGACACGCTCCTTTTTAGTCTGTGTCAACTAGATATTTAGTGAATGTTTGTTGAGGGGGAATTGACTGACAAAGGCCTGATGCTCCTTAGCCCAGCACAACACGCCACAGCCCAAGAAGTCACCTCCACTAGCTGTCCTAGACATATCTGTCTCCTCTCTAGTTCTCAGAAAGCTGGTGTGAAGAAAATGGCAAACAGTGTGGCTATTGGAGCCGGGAGCCCCAGGATGAAGTCTTGTGCTTCAACACTTCCCGAGTCCACGCTCCCCAGGATGTGGCCTCTCCTCCCTCTCTGCTTTCTCCTTCTGTTTGATGGCTCCAGTAGTAATTCTTACTTAGTGGCTCAGTGGATTAAATCAATACACGTGTAAAAGGATTGGAGTAGTGCTGTGCAGATTGAAAAGAATTTCATACAATTAGAAGAGAAGCAGACGAGCTCTCCCCAACTCTACTGTGCTCCCTCAACCTGTACTTTCCCTGCTCCTCACAATTTTATCTTTTAGCTTTATCGGCTTTATCTGTATGAGTGTTTTGCTCACTTGTGTATCTGTGTACCATATGCGTGCCTGGTGCCTGAAGGAGGTGCCTGAAGGAGGTCAGAAGAGGGTATCAGATTCCCTGGAACTGGAGTTATGGACATTGTGAGCTGCCATGTGGATACTGGAAATTGAACCTGGAACCTGTACAAGAACAAGTGCTCTTAACCACTGAGCCATCTTTCCAGGCCTCTACATGATTTTTTTTTTTTTTTTTACTGGAACTGAGGACCGAACCCAGGGCCTTGCACTTGCTAGGCAAGCGCTGTACTGCTGAGCTAAATCCCCAACCTCTACATGATTTTTAAAGACAGATTCTTTATTTACATTTCTGTATTTTTTTATTTGTATGGGGTGGAGCTTGAAGGTGCCATGTGCTCACATGGAGGTCAGAGAACAACTTCAAGGATTCAGTTTTTCTCTTTCTACCATGTGGGTCTCAGGGATTGAACTCAGGTCATCAGGCTTCAAGGCCTTTACCCACTGAGCCATCTCACTAGCCTTGAAGACAGATTATTTTTTCTTATTTTTATTTAATGCCAAATGCTGTTTATTGAAGGAGGGAGGAGGTCTTAAATACAGGCTTACAGCACAATGGGAGAACTCCGGAGGGCAGAAGTTCGCTACTGATGTTTTACAATCTTGCATCTAAGCTGTTAACGCCCATTATGCAGGATACACAGACAAGGAACTTCCCTTAAGCCTTCAGGAGGGTGGAACCTGGCAGGGAATTAGCATAGGGAGGATATCAAGGTCAAGGTTAGCAAGCAAGGCAACAGTTACCTAAAACAGGGGCCAGGACCCTACAGGTCCCCCTTTTACTAAAAAATGAGCTTCTGACTTAGGTTGCTTGGGACGTCAGCAGGTCACCTTACCCATCGTGGAGACACCTGTCCAGGCCACACAGGCGCTCTGTCTTAGGTTGGTGAGTGCCCCCCAGGCATTACCCATCTCTGAATACTCATTATCATACAGGCTCAATCATATTGAGCTGCAAAGTTAACTGCTGCCAAAGATCTCAAAGTGGCACTGGGCTTGTAATCTGTGTGTTCAACACAGAAAAGACCAACAGAGGTCCTATCCCACCCATAGCCAGTAGGCTAAAGGCAACTGAGCCATTCCCTTCCTTAACGAGCCTTACTGCAAGTTGCAGTCCTTGTAAGATGGTATCCCAAAAGCAAATGGAACTTGAGTTTATAAATTTATAATTTTCAAAGCCAATCAAAATGTATAACTATTGAATTAAATTTATCATGCCCAATAGAAATGAAAGATTAACTAACTGTGGTAGCTACTTTTGCTGCCAGGGTCTCCACTGTGCTAGCTGTAGTAAGCAATTATGAAATGGTAATCCCAGAAACAGTAGCAGTGGTGGCCGCCACTGCTATAACAGCAACAACGGCAGCAGCAATGTCAAATTCTCTTCTGGAGCATGTGGACATCCACTGGCATGGATACAACTCCAGAAACACGAACCGCCAAGGCCCCTTTTTCTTGATCAGAGCACAACTTAAGCTGGCAGCTCTTCTGGAGAATCCAACCGCATGGCTACAGTTCCTAGGCTTACGTTAGTGCTTGGCAAAGCTGGCCAAATTGGGCTCTCAATCCCCATTGGTATCAGAAGGGGAGAGTTTTTCATAAAGGCCCAATAGGTCTGGAAGACAGATTCTTTAAGTTTGTTCTTTAATTAAAAACTAAGTTCTTGCTAAGTGGTGGTAGTGCATGCTTTTAATCCCAGCACTCAGGAGGCAGAGGCAGGCAGATCTCTGTGAGTTCGAGGCCAGCCTAGTCTACAGAGCTAGTTCCAGGACAGTTAAGGCTGCTACAAAGAGAAACCCTATCTCAAAAAACAAAAACAAAACAAACAACAACAACAACAAAAAACTAAGTTCTTGTCAGACGGTGGTGGTACACGCCTTTAAGCCCAGAACTAGGGAGGCAGAGGCAGGAAGATCTCTGAGTTCAAGACCAGCCTGGTCTACAGAGTGAGTTCCAGGATAGCCGGGGCTACACAGAGAAACCCTGTCTAAAACAAAACAAAACAAACAAACAAACAAACAAACAAACAAAACTGAGTTTTTTAACCATGTCAGAAGATGGCAAGAGTGGGCAGGCCTAGTAACTCCCACCTTGAGATGGGAGAGATGCAAGAGAGACTGAAGATGCAGGACCAGAGAGCAAAGCAAGCTGCAAGGAAGGTTAGAGGCCACTCGGCACCACTGCCTCTTCTCGGCTCACACACAGGTTATGTAGAGGCATATGTGGTCATATGTAGAGGTTATGTGGTCAGCAGAGGAGGCAAAAGCCATACTTTGGTTCTCGGGTGGGCTGATTCAATGTGGCACACATTGAACATGGATAGAGGTTTCAGTGAAAGACAGCAGCAAGGGGAAATCCTCCCAATAAGCAGAGCATGGATCATCTGCTTTGCATGCTTAGAATATGTATACATAGACCAACGAGCAGTGGTTAACGACTGAGCTAACTGGCCAGGGGCCTGAAAGGAGCAAGATTAGAAGGTCACGGACAAGGAGTTCAGGGTAGTGATAGGTGGGATCAATGAACATGAACACAAAGTATGAGGGTCTCTGTAGACCATGTTAATGCCCATCAGACAGCAGTCAGTATGGAAGAGGAACTAGAACACCATGCAGGCAAAATGAATTATCCAGTTGACGTAACTTTGCCATTGTTGGTAAAATGAATGCATAGATGAAGCAACCATTATGGTAGGGATAGATTGATAGAAGGAAGCTATTCAAGGGCACATCTGCACAAGTTACATTCACCAGAGTTGATTCCACTTCTTCAAAATGTTGTGTCTATTAGTAACACCCCCAGGGTGGCATCACGCTCTTATAAGGCAAGTTGATTGTTTGGGGTTCTATCCATTCTGGAAGGAATAGAAACATTGATAAGAATAGACATATTCGCCGGGTGGTGGTGGCGCACGCCTTTAATCCCAGCACTCGGGAGGCAGAGGCAGGCGGATCTCTGTGAGTTCGAGGCCAGCCTGGGCTACCAAGAGAGTTCCAGGAAAGGCGCAAAGCTACACAGAGAAACCCTGTCTCGAAAAACCAAAAAAAAAAAAAAAAAAAAGAATAGACATATTCTTATTCTGGTTATGGGGTTGCCTTTTCTTCCTACAGGGCATTAGTTAGCACCATTGATTAGAGGCTCACACAGAGTATCTGACTCACTAATGTGGAATTTTATATAGTGTTCATCATGTCCCACCAATGGACCTGATCTACATCAAAGAAGATGCAAGAGTGAGCCCATGACATGGAACTCATTGGTTAGATCACACACTCTACCACCAGGAACTGCCAGCCTAGTAACACAATAGATGACCTGTGGTAGGCACAACTGAATCACTAGTGAGGAGGTGATATTTTATGAGAATGAGGCACCATGTTCTTGGATATGAGTTCTTAACTGAAGGCAGTTTTGTCCCCTAGGTTATATGTAGCATTGTCCAGGAAGTGGCAGAGAGGACGGTGTGTTTTTTCCCCCTGAGACAGGATTTCATTGTGTAGCTGTGGTTGTCCTGGAACTTACTCTGTAGACCAGGCTGGCCTCGAACTCACAGAGATCTGCCTGAGAGTGCTGGGATTAAAGGCATGCACTACCACGCCCAGCTGTTAGCTTTGACTTTGAGTAAAGTAATATTGTAATTTTGGGGGTCTGAAATGTCCCCTAAATCATAACACTGGAATTATTACATGTTTGAACACTTGCTCCTCAGCTGGTAGTGCTGGTTTGGAAAGTTGCAGAACCTTTGGAGGGGGGAATAGCTGGAATAAGTGGGTCACTGTGGGGCATGGGCCTTGAGGGATAGAGCCAGGCTTTGCTTTGTATTTCTTGGTCTGCTGAGATGTAACAACTATATCCCAAGTTCCCCCACCATGGACAGAGCCAGTCACCATGCCTTACTGGGCTC
>CABHPP010126143.1:3070-27151 GCA_902168425.1 Peromyscus attwateri
TCTCTCTCTCTCTCCCTCCTTCCCTCCCTCCCTCCCTCCCTCCCTCTTCATTCAACCAGGCAGAGTCCTTAACAAAGTGTGTCCAAAGAGCCATCTCCTTCAGCATTGACCTGGCCTGCCCAGCTGCCCAGGTTATCGAGAGTTTTAGAGACCAGAAACCCAGCTTGCCCAACTTTCTCTCTCATGCCTATGACAATTAGAGCACAGACTGACTCAGCTAGGTCTCTAGCTCAGACAGAGTGACCAGCCCTAAACCTGCAGCTAGGCATGGGAAGTTCGGTGTCACAGTTCCGCTGAGCCAAGGGTGGGGGCGGGGGATTCAGGGAGAATCTTGCTCCCTCCATCAGCCACCGCCGGCAAAGAAACTTTCAGTCCAAGAATAAATAAGTTATCCACTCTGCAAACTATAATTCCAACATCAACCCATATTCCCGAGCAACGGCGCCACAACCACCAGCGCCCATCCCCAGCAAAGTGCATCGCCCTCCTCCCCCTTCCTATGCAGAAGCCGAGGAGCTCAACCCACGGCCCTTCCTCCCTTTAGAAGGTCGGGCGGCGAGGCCTAAAGCTTGTCTCCCTCCCTAGCTCATTCACAGTGGGGCCCTAGGCGTCGCCCTGCCGCTCCAGGACTGAGGCCGACCTCCGGGCCAACAGCTGGAGTCCCGCGGTTGAGCTGGGAGCTCCAAGTGCATCCTGCAGACTGGGATCGCGCCTGCATCCGCGTCGCCCTCCCGGCTCCCTTCTCACCTTGTGGTTTCTGAATAGTCCCGGGCAGCCCAGAGATCCTGAGTCTGGATCCTAAGGTCTCTAATTTCCCTGCAAAAAAAAATTTTTTTTAATTGGCTTGGGGGGCGGGGGGCGAGGAGGAGGTGTTTGCTCAACTTTTAAGTACGTCACAAGTCTTCCCTCCTGCAGCCAATCAGCGGCAGCCTCGAAGGAACAACCTTCTCTTCCGCCAATCCGCGGCGCTGCCAGGTACTAGGTCATGCCCGGCCCTTGTTCTGCCCTAAGGTTCAACAGCCTGAAAGATCTCTGACCCCAGAGATTAACTCAGGTCCTCCCTAGATGGTTATTGACCAGGTTTGTAACTGCCTGTGGCGGAAGGCAGGCGAAGACAAAAAGAACGAAAGAAATGTCTGGACAGCAACTACTAAGTAGATTAGCGTACCTTCCTGGAAAAAGTCGCAAGCGCAGGTGTCATGTTTGTTTTATGAAACGCACCTTTTCACAGCCTGTAACAGGACTAGGAAGCCCAGTCCGATGAGAATTCTGGCGTGTTTTTCGAATACTGATAGCTGAGAACCCGAGGACACCACATTCAAGGAACAGAAGTTAGTGAATGACGAATGTATTACAGAGTCCAGTGTTGGTGAAAAATGTGTTTCCATAAAGACTAGCCTCAGCGATAGCAGAGCCTCGAGGTAATAGCCGGAAGGGCATCATCCTTCCTGTTTTCACTAATTTCTCCCCCATTTCGACTTGAGAAGGCAGGTCTCTGTAAATAAGCCTAAAGTGCTGGATAGTTTGTCAACTTGACATAACATAGCTATCAGAGAGGAGGGACCCTCATCAAGGAAATGTCTCCATAAAATCTGGCTGTAGGCAAGCCTGTAGGGCATTTTCTTAATTAGTGATTCATGGGGGAAGCCCATTGTGGTCAGTGCCATCCCTGGGCTGGTAATCCTGGGTTCTGTAGGAAAGCAGGCTGAGCAAGCCATGGGAAGCAAGCCAGAAAGCAGCACTCCTCCATGGTTTCTGTATCAGCTCCTGCCTCTAGGTTCCTGCCCTACTTCAGTTCCTGCCCTCACTGCTTTTGATGATGAACCGTCCTAGGGAAATATGAGCGAAATAAGTCCTTTCCTCCCCACATTGCTTTTCGCCATGGTGTTTCATCACAACAGTAGAAACCCTAAGACAGCTGGTACCAGGATAGTAGGGTATTGCTGTGAGAGACCTGCCCGTGTGTTTTGGAGAGGATTGTGGGAGGACTTCGTAAATTTGCAATAGAAAAGCCATTGACTGTTGAGATCTCAGTGGGCTGTTCTGTAGGAGCTTGGAAGATAAGAATGTCCAGGGCAATGCAGACAATGGAAGCCTGGCTTGTGAAGCTTCAGAGAAGTTTAAAGACTCTATCAGGGCCATTTGTTATTTTGAATTAAGATTCTGGGGCACTGGGGCTGAAGCATCAGCTGTGATAAGGAGATAGCACAACTGCTAAAGAGAAACCTTGCTTTGCTGGAATACTCAGTGCAGGTCAGCTGGAGCTGAGAGACTAGAAGTGATTAAGAAGGGACCAGCATCATTGAGGTGATATCTTCTGGAAAGTGTTTCCTGGGAGTCAGCACACAGAAGTTGTGTTCCAGATGTGGCCAAGGTTGTCCCTTGTGCTGGCAGTGTAAGTGTCACCCAGGTGGTGCTGGCTTTGAAGCTATGAAAGGGGTCATGGAAAGAAACTGAGGCTTGGTACTGTGTGGCATGGCTGGGGTCTCTGAAGAGAGCCCAGGAGAGATTAGTGGTGAAAGCGCAGCCCAGTAACAGCAGAAGACCCCAGCAATTTGGAGATGCCACTCCCATGGGATGACCCCCGAGAACAGCAGCAGCAGTGGAGTGGAGCCAGCCACGACCTAGAAGACAAGCTGTGTGTGATGCAGAGGGCAAAGCTGGAGAAGGGACCCAAGCCCTTTGGAGGAGTCCAGAAGATAATGAGTGAAGCCCAGATAATTGGACATTGAATAATTTACACTATTAGGGGTTTGGTTTTGCTTTGGTCAGATTGTGACTATGCCCTGGTTCTTTCCTCTTGAAGAAAGTATTTAAGTATTTTTACAGGAGCTCACAGCTGAAAGACTTAGAACTTTTTTTTAAAAGAGTTTAGATTTTTAGAGAGATTGGCTATTCTGAAGAGATTGCACTTTTGATGTGTTTGAATTTGTAAAGACTGGATTTTTAAAGTTATTTATGTTTTCAATGTGAGATCTTCAGGAT
Source organism: Peromyscus attwateri (assembly GCA_902168425.1). Taxonomy (NCBI): domain Eukaryota; kingdom Metazoa; phylum Chordata; class Mammalia; order Rodentia; family Cricetidae; genus Peromyscus; species Peromyscus attwateri. The sequence continues at coordinate 6,056 of CABHPP010126143.1, forward strand.
GAATGAGAAAGGAAGGATTGTGGCTTAATGGTGATGTGTTTGTGTGTCAAGTTGACAAGAGGTCATTTGTGCTGCATAATTTATGTCAACTTGACACAAGATAGAATCATCAGAGAGGGGGAGACTCAATCAAGGAAAAGTCTCCTTAAGACTGGGCTATCCACAGGTCTGTAGGGCATTTGTTAATTGATGCTTTGTGGGGGAGGGCCCAGTGCTTGTGGGGCTACCCCTGGGCTGGTAGTTGTGAATTCTATAAAAAAACAGGCTGAGCAAGCCAGTAAGCAGCATTCCTCCATCAGCTCCTGCTTCCAGGTTCCTGCCCTGCTTGAGTTCCTGCCCTCACTGCTTTTGATGATAAACTGTTCTATGGAACTGTGAACAAAATAAACCATTTCCTTCCCATGTTGCTTTTGGTCATGGTGTTTCATCACACCTCGAGAAACTCTAACTCAGACATCTAACCTAACCTTCAGCTTTCTACCAGGCTAACTGTTTAGAACTTCAGTGTCTGTGGAGAAATTGGAATGTTGCACGCCCACAGCCTAGCTACAGTTTATCTCCTAACTATCATTACACCCCTTGGCCTTCTCTGTATCTGATCTAACATTCTGTGACTAACAAATAAAACCTTTTCCACCAACTTAAAGAACACTGCCACAGAGTATCCAAGATCTATTAAAGAGATCCCCCGATTGACTGTAAATAACCTACCTGAGGTTTCTACCAGTGTGTCTGAAAAGCATGTTGATGTGTGCTTTTTTGTTATTATTGTTCTGCTAATACAACACTACAAGAAACTGCTGCCATGTTTGAGCTTGGAATTTGTGTTGGTTGAATCTGTATTCCTGGGCCATGGTCACTCATATCTGGTTCCAACAGAATTGTCCCTTACTCCTACTGAGGTGAGAACTGTTTCTTGCTTCTTTTCTCACATCTACGGGTATGTTTATCTATTGAATTCTCCTGTCAACACTTCAATGCAGAGTTCTCGTTCTCACCCTTCCTAATGCTGTGGCCCTTTAATACAACTCCTCATATTGTAGTGACCACCCCCAACCATAAAATTATTTTGTTGCTACTTCATAACTATAATTTTGCTACTGATGTGAATCATGATGTAAATATTTGATATACAGGATATCAGATATGCAACCCCCAAAAGGGTCTCGACCCATAGGTTGAGAACTACTGCCTTGGAGAGTATAACATTTTTTGAAACTTCATAGCTCCAGTTGAAGAGAAAATGTGAATTTTCCCCAGAAGTAGGTTGGTTTGTATTCTCTTTATCTTCACATCCCCAATCACAAATTTCTAATCTTGTCTCTCTAAGGTTCAACAGCCTGGTTAACAATCCTTACTTTTTCCTGTCAAGTCGTAAATCACGGGCAGGTTGCTTAGTTTTCAGTGGTTGTTTGTTTGAACATTTAGTTCCCTTGTGTGGTGATGAGGTAATAATAACAACTGTTTCATGGAATCCTGCTGGGGGCAAGGGAGTCACACTAGCCCCAGAATTCTACAAAGTAACTAGCTTTAAAAAAATGGAAAAAAAGAAAAGGAAAAAGGTAAGTTATTTATTTTTTTCTCACATCTCATTTTCTATACTAAACATAATCTAACTAACAAAAATGTTCACCTCTCTAAAACTAAACTTGTCTGTTAGGGTTCTTTATCGTTTCCTTTCATCAGAAGAGCAGGAGAGATCAAGATTAGATAGTGTGGGACTGGAGAGATGGCTCCATAGTGAACAGTACTTCTTTTCTCTTGCAGAGGACCCAGATTCAGTTCTCAACGCCTATGTGATGGCTTACAGACATCTGTAAGTCCAGTTCTAGGGTACTGGACATCCTCTCTGGCCTCTGAGGATACCAGATACACACATAGTGTACATACATACATGCAGGCAAACACATATAAAAATATATTTTTAAAATTATTAAATACTACATGTTCCCAATATATTTGAGCTCTGTGGAGGAACCCAGTGTTCTTATCCCCACTGTTATAAAGAGGAAAAAGGTAGATATTTGAGATAAAGAGGAGGGAATCTAACATTCCCAAATTAGTTCTATTTTTTCTCAAAATTTGCAATTCTTATATGAACAGCAAGTTTACATACAATTTATATACAACGAAATTATTGTAAGTACAATGTTCTAACAGAATGAAAAACTTCAAATATTTTTAAATTTTTATTTATTCTCTCATACAATACATCCTGACCACAGCTTCCCCTCCGTTCACTCTTTTCAGTCCCCCTACACACACACACACACACACACACACACACACACTTCCCCCTCTCTTCCAGATCTACTGATCCTCCATCTCCCTGCAGCAAGAGCAGGCCTCCTATCAACTGAACACAGCAAAACAAGATACAGTAAGACTAGACGCAAATCCTCACATCAAGGCTGGGTGAGACAACCCAGGAAGAGGGTCCCAAGAGCAGGCAAAAGAATCAGAGACACCCGAACTCCCACTGTCAGGAGTTTTCCCAAAACACCAAGTCAACAACCATAACATATATGCAAAGACCCTAGAGTAGACCCAGGCAGGTTCTGTGATTGCCTCTTCACTCTCTGTGGACTCCCCCAGCACCCTGTGAGCCATGATTAACTGATTCCTCAGGCCATAGTCTCCTAGTGTTTTCAACCCTTCTGATCCCCACAATTCCTCCTCCCCCTCTTCTGAGGAATTCCCTGGGATCTGAGGGGAGGGACCTGATGGACACTCCAATGGCACAACTGATTAGTATGTGTTACTTATACAAATATTATTTTTAAAAGAAGTTTGAGTAAGTACAAATTCTTTTTTATTTTTTTTGGTTTTTTGAGACAGGGTTTCTCTGTGTAGCTTTGCGCCTTTCCTGGAACTTGCTTTGGAGACCAGGCTGGCCTCAAACTCACAGAGATCCCCCTGCCTCTGCCTCCCGAGTGCTGGGATTAAAGATGTGTGCCACCACCGCCCGGCAAGTACAAATTCTTAAGTGACAAGTATTATTGTCCCTAACTCCCAGGTTATCTTGAAAATGAAGCCTGCCTTCTCTATCTTCAAGAATCCCTTCAAGGGAGGCAATAGCAGAACTACTCACAGGTAAATCTAGCTTGGAATTTTTATGATCAGCTGTGGGTGGAGATCCTGAATGTTCTACCACCCACCACACTTAGATGAAAGAAGCTGTAAACATTCATCTCCAATTCACCTGCTCCTCCTTAAAAAAAAAAAATGCAAGAAGGTTCTAAATTCCTTAACATTTTCAAGATCAACTTTCATTGTGTTACCCAGGAAATCCAGTTCCTTCTGTAATAAAGACAAATTTGTTAGTAAAAGATTCATAATAGTCTGAGAAGGAAGATCATTTTGTCAGTGTGAGAGAAAACAACAGGGCAGGCAAGCTGCGAATCTTGGTCAAAGCCAAGATGAGAAGACTGGATAAGAGGAAGAAAGCAATGTCTTCTGAGTCAGGAGTCCAGGAAGGCCAGTGTACTCAACAATAGAGATTGACAAACAGCTGTGCGGCAGAAGAGGGGGCTCAGGGAAAGAATGAGAAATCCCAGAGTGTCAGGGAAAACATGCTTAGGGGTTTGGCCAACAACTCAAAAAAAAAAAAAAAAAAAAGAGAGAGAGAGAAAGAAGGAAAAGTGAAGTTATACCTTTCCAAAATGGGAATTGAAAGTGGCTGCACTCATACAAAGGCTTCTAGAAAAGATAAGCATGTTATCTCGTTAAAGAAATAATTACCCCACCACTACCAGCTAGCCGGGCGGTGGTGGCGCACGCCTTTAATCCCAGCACTCGGGAGGCAGAGCCAGGTGGATCTTTGTGAGTTCGAGGCCAGTCTGGTCTACAGAGAGAGATCCAGGAAAGGCGCAAAGCTACACAGAGACACCCTGTCTCGAAAAAAGCCAAAAAAAAAAGAAAAAAAGAAAAAAGAAAAAAAAAAGAAATAATTACCCCATCTCCTTAGCATGTCTTCAAGTGAAGCAGATTTCCAGTGAGGTGGACTCCTGATGAGGTGATCAACAGGCCATTGGGATTAAGAGATGCTAGTATATGGTGTTCTAATATTTGGATCACATCAGAATGCTGTGTCTCTACCCAGGGCCACAGGTAGATTCCATTATTTTGACAAGAAGAAAAATAGCTTATGCTTAATGGGCCTCAACAAAGCCCTGGAAATTCAAGTCTTAAAAGTGGCAAAGCTGATGTTTACCTATCTATTATTACCAGAGAAACAGGAGGTAGGGTCCAAAGTAGACTATGATGAAGGGGTCCATCCTAAGTGCCTTCAAGTCTGTTATTTTCTGGAATATACCCACCTCAGTAGTTGAGACCCATTTAGGAGATGGACATAGAACTTAAGAGTTTCTACTCTTGTTGACATTTTAAGACTTGGAGGGCAATCAATGGGTCTCATAGTTTGAGTTGGGGTGCACAGGATCATCTGAGTGCTGGTCAACTATAAATAAGAGGAGACATAATTAAGACAAGGCAGGCCTTGAATACACAAAAGCCAAAAATTGATGGCATCACTGTTAAGATTATGATGGATATGCCCCATTTCCACTCTAAAAATCCAGAGATCTCTTCACCAGGAGGAATGGGTGTCTGGTCTTGAGTCTCAGTCATACTGTCACATATAGCTTCTAATCAGAAGTGCTCATTTAGAAGAGAGAGAAATCTGGAAATGAGAGATCCATCCTAATATTCCTGACTAGGGGCCAGAATCAAGGTCTAGTTTCTGGCCAATGACAAGAATTAGAACTGTTCCTTTTCAGGGTTCCTGCCCCTAAAACTTCCCGGCCAGTTTCTGTAATTGGTTGTTTTTGCTCTTTACTCTTTGGGCTCTTTGTCCTTTGGGGGCACCCACCACCCAGCTCCCAAATAAATCACACATGGAGGTTTATTCTTAATTATAAATGCCTGGCCTTAGCTTGGCTTGTTTCTTGACAGCTTTCCTTAACTTTAAATTATCCCATCTACCTTTTGCCTCTGGGCTTTTTCCTTTTCTTAATTCTGTATGTCTTACTTTCACTTTTATTCCATGGCTGGCTGTGTAGCTGGCCCCTAGCATCCTCTTCTCCTTGTTCTCTTGCTCTTTCTTCTTTTTCTCTCTTACAGATTTCTCCTTCTATTATTCTCTCTGCCTGCCAGCTCTGCCGATTCTTTCTCCTGCCTTGCCATTGGCCATTCAGCTTTTTATTAGACCATCAGGTATTTTAGACAGGCAAAGTAACAAGTTTCTCTATCTTCTTCATATTAATTAGTTTCTAATGTTTTAAAAGAAAAGTATACTAATGCTTTAAAAATCTTACCAGGAACCTTGATAGCTGTTGACAGTCAACTGTGCAAGGAAAGTCACTCACTGACATTTCAGACCATGTCCATCTGCTTATTAAGTACTCTCACTGTGAACAAAGTACATATCAATTTCAATTTTAAATATCTATCAGTGTATTTGATGAGTTGAGTGAGAATTGTGTATTATCAGTCCAACCCTGGTGAAGCTAATTTTGCATAAAATCTCACTGATATATAATGGATCCAATATATTAAAAATCAAAAGAAAACCCAGTGTTTCTCCCTTAAGCCACTCATGAGGACAAAGGTCTCAAAGAAGAAGATACCTAGAAGTAGAGAGCAAAGATTGGAGTGGAGGGAGGATTGAAGCACATGACCTTTTAAGAGCTTCAGCTGGGAACAGCCAGCAGGAAGGTTTTGAAGAAAAGAGTCAAGCTTTCTCCCCCAAGGGTCATAAAGATTGTATGAGGGGATTAAAACACACTGTTTACTGCTAATGGTGTTTTCTGATGAGATTCCTAGAAAATTGCAGTTTTACAGCTGGGGAGGTAAAATGGCCATATTGATGGTCATATGTCCCTTAGGCCTTAAAGATAATTCACTGGTATTTTAACATTCTTATTTGAAATCATCTCTATCTAAAAGGTATGCCTTCTCTATGTAAGCAACTTGTATAGCAAATGTGATCAGTTGTGCTGGAATCTCTGACTCATAAAATGCTTCATCCAGACTTAGGTTCAGCTAAGGAGAGCCTTCTCTTCCCTTGCCTCCTTAATTTCCCATGTATTTCTATTCTGGTTGAATTCTCCTTCTGAGACTTCAATCCGTTGTGTTTAAGGGTTGGTGATCCTCACAACCAATGATCCATTCAGTTTCTTCAGTCTTCATAGGAATTTATACCCTGCCTATCCAGAGATCTAAAATATCAACCTTCTGATGTAAGGGAAATATGAGAAGGTCCAAGGAGGTAGAAAACCAGAGGATCATTGAAATAACATTGGGTCTCACACAAGAACAAAATGTGATGCTTGGCCTCCCAAGGGAGCAGGGAACAAAAGTTCATGGAGAGAAGCTGTGACTACAAATGCTTACTGATTGACAAGAATTTCAATGATGTGAAGAGGCTCAACTCTCAGAGTCAAGTTATCTAAGGTCATATTTAGCCCTTTTAGTAGCTGTGTATTCCCTGCCTTTGAATGTGACCTAACATCCTTGTGACTGTTAGGTAAATCCTTTGGAATACACAAATAGACCCTAGCTTCCACCAATCCAAAAATTCAGAATGACATCAGACAGCATCTGAGGTCTTTATCTGAGGTTTTCCCATTTTGCTGAAGCTCACCTACCTAATGTACACACCAGTGTATTTGAAAAATGTGTTGACTTACGAACTTACTTGTTCTATTAACTGTAAAAACTATAGTGGTATTTTATTTGTGCTTAAATGTGATTTTATTTGTATGTTAATAAATAAAGTTGCCTAGGGGTCAGAGCTATTAGCAAGCCATAGCGAAAGCCAGGGCGGTGGTGGTGCACGCCTTTAATCCCAGCACTTGGTAAGCAGAACTAGGTAGATCTCTGTGTGTTCAAGGATACAGCCAGCATTGGAGACACACACCCTTAATCTCAATACCAACCATAGAAGACTTGGGAGGTCTGTACAGACAGGCAATGACAAGGCAGTCACGTAGTTTGGTTTACAACCAATGAGAAGGAAGAACCAGAACTCTTTATAAGTCAAACGCACAGGAAGTAGCTCCCTTTTCGGAGAGGTCTCTTGGTGAGAGAAGCTAGCTGGCGGAAAGTGGGTAAGGCTCCTAGCTCTGACCTCTTGGGCTTTCACCTTTACATTGTCTCTGTGTTTCTTATTTAATAAGGCGGTTGGTTACATCTACAAAAAACTTTATGAAACTGCTTCTTATTGGAACATGGAACTTGAGGTCAACCTAAATATGTTTCCCTGGGCCATGGTCACTATTATTTGACTCCTAAAAAACCACTCATCCCCTTTGAGTTGTGTTTTGAATTGACAGTTTGTCTTCTCTATTTTTCCCAGTGGATGAGAATGCTAATGGTAGGTATGAGATGTGGCAATAACAGGCTATGCTCAATATCTGTGAGATCTCTTGGGTTACTTTAGAAATAAAAGAAGGTCCATTGCCACTTTGGAGATACCTTGGGAACCCAGATGAAGAATGACTTCATTTATTAGAGCTTGAGTAACTTCTTAAGCTTTTTCAGTCTTGACATCATAGGTCTCTATCCAACCCATGAAAATTTCAGCACATATTGGAAAGTATTTTTCCTCAGTAAGGAGGCATATGAATAAAAGCTAATTTCCAACCTTCTCCTAGACATGTCCCTCTCCTGGGTATGGGGTAGTGACTTGACTCTACCTCCTGGGTTACCACAGAGACAGAGGACACAAGCCCTGATTGTGACAGTCTTTTTCCCTCAATGCACAAGTGAATAGTTTATACTTCTCTTCCCAAGTTGCACGAGTCATAAAGTCTCTTACTAATTTTCCACTGATGTGCTTGAGACAACAGAATCTTACCAATCAATTCTAGTCAGTCTATCTCTTTGTTGGGTGGCCCATTCCTTCCTTGCTTCTGTATAAGATGGATTTAAGTTTAACTCTGGAGCAAGAGGTATCAGAGCCATCTCGGCTGCACCCTGGAGTGCTGCTGTTTGGCACATGTGCCATTGGGTTACTTCTCTGTGTAATAGTGGAATTGCATTTCTGATGTCCTTTGCAGTGCATAACTGTTACCTGTATGCATTACCAGACAGCTTCTGGAAAAGACACAGTTTCAGGGTCATGTTTAATCAGAGAATTTGCTCCCATTAAAAGTCCTCTAGCTGTGTGAGCATGAAGGACTATTCAAGCATATGTAAGTCAGTGTCGACACTGACTTACCTTTTGTGAAGTTCAGCTTTCTGAGCTGAGCTGTTAGAAGAGGCTTAGCCTCTATTGTCTTGTGAAGGCTAACGAACACATATCCTTCCCTTCAGATTCCTTTGCTTATGTAACAGTTCCTGTCTGTAAACTGTTATACATGAGGACTCGCTAAGGGCTTATCCTCCAAGGCAAGCTTGCTAGAGCAGACTTTCTCTATGACCCACACAGTTCATTTGTTTGCCTCAGAAACAAGAGTACAGTTGCTGGGTTTCATGTGAGGCAACTGAAGGGCAATTTTGATGATTGCAGGAAGAGGACTTAGTATTTAGACAGTTGTCCCCTAGTTACCTATTGGTGCCCTTTGTTTTCGAGGACACTTTGAACTTGTTCAGGGGTTAGAACCTCAAACCAGTGTCCCAAGGTGAATTTAGTTGCCTCATCCACTAGCATTGCTCTAATTGTGACAGCTCATAAACAGCCTGGTTATCCACATAGTACAGAGTCCAGCTGTTTGGAAAAATAGGCTATAGGTCTGGGGATGCCCCATAGTTTTGAGTGAGGATTCTTAGTGTCCTGCCTTGTCTTTCTGCTACATAGAGAAAAGTTTTTTTTTTTTCTAAAACAGAAATTACCAGGGCTGGAACTTAAAAAGCAAAGGCATCTCTGAGTTCAAGGTCAACCTGATAGTGAGACTCTAACTCACAAAACAACAATAAAAAAGAACACTAAGATTATACTGGATTTGAGTGAACACCAAGTCCACTGAAAATGTCCTTATAAGACACAAAAAGGCCAAATGAAAAAGGTTGAATTGCTGTTATGACACCATAGCCAATGAGCTCCACAAACCATCAGAAATCGGAAGAAGCAAGGAAAGATTCTCCTGTGGTGTCTTTGAAGTGAATATAAGCCTATCTATACTTGGACTTTAGATTTCTGGTGTTGAGAATCTTGAGACATCCATGTTTATTGTTTGAAGCCACCCAGTTAGTACGATATCTCCAAGAAACTAGTACCACCTCTCAGCACCCAGGAACCAGGAGTTGCAATTCATGTTTCATTATCTGAAGACCAGATAAAAACCTGCAGTGAACAACAGAGGGGCACACCAAAAATAGCTAGGCAGACGGGAATTCAAAGTCAAGATCACTGTGCTAGATTGATCTTTGAAAGACTGCTTGCCTTCAACAACCAGAGAAACCAAAGATGAAGTAGAGCTGTGCTGTGAACTCCAAAACCAACTGGAAATTCAGGTACACCACAGCTGTCAGAGTCTACTTCTCAAGACCTTTGCACTGATCTGTGACTTCTTGTAACTATGACTATGGTTTTGGGGAAACAGCCTCCAGTGTCTGAAGCCTACTTAGCAAGAATATCTCACTGACAAGAACATATGAAAAGAAACTGGTAGAAGCGTGTTTTACCTCGATCCCTGACAAGTCTGCAGTTCCTGGCTATCATTAGGTAGACTGATAAAAGCTACAGAGAGTTGCTGAACCCTGCCTTGTAAAGCCATCATTGTTTCTATTAAGCAGGATATACAGGGCACAGCGACTCCTAAGATGTAAGGGGAAAGTCAGGAAAATGCCACTGTCAAATGACACCAATGCACATCAGCAATACGCAGTGAAGAGCAACCCATGTGGGAAGCATTTTTTTAATGAACTATAGAAGACACTAAGGAATTTCCTTGTCCACTGAGAGACCACAGTTGTCTTCTCAATGAGTGACCTAAGGGATTTATTAACATAAAGAACTGAAATTTAATTGTTGGTTTTCTGCCTGAAACAATGATATGAGGAGGAAATAATAGTGAGATACATGTTATCTTTCAAAAGATAGAAAAGGGCCTTGTCCAGAAGAGGAAGTCCTTGGCTGGTCAGTAGAGTATCCATATCCTCACATAGAAATACAGACACAGATCCAGATCTGAGGGGCTTGAATATTCTCTGGACTCTGGGCAGTTCTCTTTAATAAAATAGTAAAAATTATAATTTCAAAATTAGCTATAAAAGTAAATAAAAATAAAAAGTAAATAAAATACTTGTTATAAATTTAAATATTTGCATCCCATATCTCTAGACAATTAACATGAAAAGCTTACACAGAAATGCCTTTTGGTTGCAATTCTGGCTTCATTTAACTAGACTTTTCCACGGATTCTAGTGATCTCAGGACTCACGGGGCTCATGCAAAATATATGTAACAATAACAATTATAGAAGAAGTCATGGGAGAAGAGGGGAAGAGGGGTGAAACGGCATAAATACGGTCCTCCTCATGCACCAACTCCTCAAACAACTTAAATTTAGAGAACGGGGCTAAAGAGCTGAAGCTCTCTCCCTTCGTTTTTATGTATGGAGAGGAGGGTTGCTATGACAACCGAGACCCCCGCACAGGGTGGACTATACTTAGGGAGCAGTGTGTAGTTCTTATTACAAAGTAATAGGCTGACATTTATTGTGGTCAGTCCCTCTGTGTCTTTCTCTCTCCTCTGTGTCTATCTCTGTTTCCATTTAGTTCTGAACAATTTATTTTGAGTTGATGCTACATGAACTCAAATTATCAGCTCTTAGGGTTCTTAGGGACTGACCAAGTAGCACTCTGAGAATCCTGAGTTATGCATCCAGTCATACAGTGTCTTTGACATGCCCAGTAAGAAGCACCTGACTCTAAGTCCATATATGTATACATTTGGGAAGAAATGCTTAATTCTTCTTTCTTCGTACACACTGATCACCTTCACCGGCAGAGATTACTCACTCTGTTATCTAAGAACCAATTCTAACCTTAAATTAGGATGAATTTATGTTGAATACAATAATTCCTAGCCTACACTACATAGAAGTTCAACAAACATGAATCATGAACAAATAAATGTGTGGAGGAGAGAAACTCGTGTTTGGTGTCTATGTAGAAACGAAACCACACGCACTGACGCTTTTCCTTCTACATTTCAAATCTCAACCAGAAACAAGAGTTGTGATACCTGAAAGCCTGACAGGTGGAAGCCACCTGGCTGCCAGGATCTCTCGCACCTGGAGTTCTAGCTCCCTAACTCAATAGGCACACTGCTGTCCCTTCTGGTTACCCTGCAATGCTCATTTAGAGTTATAAAATGCTTTCTGTGTCTATATTTGATGAATTCTATGTTTGTCCTCCATAGATGACTCTTTGTTAATTTTTAAAAAGATTTATTTTATATGTATGAGTGTTTTGTGTACATGCAAGTACACCACATGAGTGCAGGAACATTGGAGGTCAGAAGAGGGTATCAGATTCCCTAGAAGTGAAATTACAAACTGTTGTGAGCCACCACATGCTTCTGAGAACTAAGCCCAGATTCTCTTCAAGATAGCTGATTCTTGTCTACTTCAACTATATGCAGTGTTAATGGCTGCCCTCAACTGGTTCCACCTAATTTCTCCTTCTAGATACAGTGTACCAATCAATGAACTTACAGGAAACAGCAAATAAAGTCTGTTTCTGTGTTTAAAGAAGCATTATCAAAAGAGTTATAGACAAGGTTAAGGGAACAAAAATGACTTGCTGATATACCCAGGGATTAGTTATAGCTAGAAATCATTGCCACCCCATAACTGAAGGGGGAAAGAATGGACAATAGTTTCTCCAAACCCTGAAAGGTGTTTGAAGCTATAGAAGAATAATTATTGATCAGAAACTATAAACATACAATGCAGCCATTGCCAACACTATCCCCAACCAAAGGTAAGGGAGGAAAATGACATAACATCCTTCTTCTCCCACTTTACTGTGCTTGTAGCTGATTCCCTCTAAGCTCATGAGGAAGCCACAGGGCAAGAGAAGTGTAGTCCTGGGATGCACAGAGGCAAGTCTCCTGGAGCACACAGGGTAAAGCGCATGGTATGGATCAAAGCAAGGGTACTGGGCAGCAAACAGACTCAGTAGCACAATCCACCTCTTTGGCCAATCAGCATCCCTTTAACCCTTGCCTGGATAAGCTTTCAGCCTCAACACAGAATTACAGTCTCAGCAGCCACTGTATCCTAACTGAGTCAGGTCTGTTCTGTCATACTTTCCACTAAAACATAAATTATTCTACCTACCATTACTTGTCTTTATAGAAAGGCATGATAGAAAGTGGAGGCAGCGAATTAACTTAAAACTAGCTGTTCTATAACTGCTCACAAAGCCTGAATTGGTTAACAGTAACTTCTTTTCAACTTCAGTTTTATTACCATCTAACAGCACTCTGAACAGAATTCTGTGGACAAATTTCTTTACTTTGAAATTTTGGTCCTTGGTGTCTTCAACTTTCTAAAAGTATTAGGCTTTCCTTTGAGTAGTGCTGTGAGCTCAGAGTTCAAGATTTAAATTTACACCTTTCTTTATGGATCTGAAATAGTGCAGTGTCAACCATATGCTAGTTGAAACAGAAAAACACTTGCTTATCATCTCTGGGTGGTGAATCAAGGGAGTTCCCCTTTGATTATTCATGCTTTATACTTCCCTTTCATCTGCATCTACTGCTTGTAAAATTAAAAATGACATGAGATGCTGGATGATGTGGAACTGAACTTAACTGGATCTGACCAGTTGCTAAAGAAACTGAGCAAGAGGTCAAGCAACATTGTCGAGATCAAGCCAGGCCTGAGTGATGCATTGGTTTGTGGCCAGTTCCATGACTTTTCTACTTGGCCAAGAGAAATCCCTCCCTGGCAGTGAGTGCCTGTGAGAGAGCAGCAGAGCTCTGAAAGGCTGGGCCTTGCTGTCAGCCCCCTGTCTTCTCACAGTTACCTGAACTGTCCAGTCAACCTCACAGTCTACCTCATTGTTGCCATAACAGCTAAATGCCCCAGCTAATTCAACTCAACACTTCAGTCTCTCCAAGAACACGACTGCATGTTACCCTCAATAGTAATTTAATCAGTGTGAAGCCATTTCCAAATATGTGGGATCCTACTTCCTCCTCACAAGGAGATTAGCCATATACTCAAGTATGCAAGCATTGCGATCTCATAATCTCACTTTGAGCAGCTGCCCCCCAAAGCCTCTTCAAGAACCATTATTAGTCAGGGTCTCAGTGGAACGAAGTTGACTCATTCAGTGGGTCCTGTAGCAGTGTTTCTTCCCCTGCTTCAAACTTTAACCAGAATATCTCACTGATGCCCAGCAGAAAATCTATTGATCCATTGATTTCTCAATTCAGGACTCTTACTGATTCATTGATATCTCAACTCAAGAGGAACTTCTAAAGATATAGTTCATAGAGGTCAGCCTTTGAGGTCATAAAAACAAAAATAAAGGCAGTTATTAATCAGTACACTTGTTCACACTGCCATTTTTTAGTTTTTTTAAACTTGTGTCTTTAGAATTATATAATTTAAAGTTGAGAAAACTATGTTCTTTACAGAGTAAAGATAGCAACACTTAACTCTTAGAATAAATTAAAAGACTGTATGAACATGTATGTGGATTACTCTCTGCTGTAGAGGCATGAGACTCCACTAACTAGAATTCTCCTCCAAATGGAAAAATTACTTAGCCAATACTAATATGCCTTCTAATTGTTTTATTTTGGTTATGTTTTCTTGTTGGGATTTAATAAGTTCAAATAATTTGTGAAGGCAATTCTGTTAAAATGGAACTTATCAGCTTTCAAATATAATTTAATATAAATTATGTTTTATATAATTAATCTTCAATAATACTAAATTTTTTGCTAATATCTTTTGGAGAAAGCAAAATTACTGGATCACATGTGGACTTTGTAATTTTCTGACTCTAATGAATACTTACATCTTAGTCCTACACTCGATAATTTATCTTGTTCTTTTAAATTTTTTCAACTCATTATGCTTTTTATTTCTCTCTGTGTGTTATATATGTATGTGCACATATGTGTAGGTACACTCATCCATGTGTGCACACATAAAAGCCAGAGGTCCACACTAGGGATCTTCCTTTACTGCTGGGATCCCACAGCAGCCTGGGTTCAGGTCCTGAGATGGGGAAGGGGCATCGGTGCAAATAAATGAATTGTCTAACCACCAGATGAGTTTCACACAAGTGGCTTGCCCGAATAGCTCCAGCCATCTTTATTTATACATCAAAAATAAGCATATTTTCCCATACTAACAAAAAAATTTTTCCCATCCTCCAACATTAACCTCTGGCAAAAACAAATATGTCAAATATGGTTTTTTCCAACTTTTCCTCCAAAATATTTTTAAACCACAAACAACATTTACCATTTTGCTAGCTCAGCCAAATATAGAGCTAGGTATATCCTGTCTTTACAAAACTAAAAGGTGATTGACATAGGCACACATTTTCAAGAACAACAATCCCGTTCAAAACATATTTACAGAAATAGAGGTGATCTGCCTCTGATCCTGTCAGCACTGAATCAGAACAGCTCCTGGGGTCTGAAGTGACAGCTGGTATCCCAGACCAGAAACCTGAGAAGCATCAGCTCCCAAAGAGTTTTAGGGGAAAGTATTCAAGAAAAAATGGGGTTTCCAGGAATGATCACATCTGTCCCATGCATGATTGACAAAATGACACTAAAAACCACCAAGAGAATCATCACTATTATGAGAGAGAAGAGAATGTGCAGGCCTCGAAGTCCCAGCAGTATTTTGTGATGTTCCGAAGTCAATGGACATATGTCTGAGAGAGATTGTCCCCATGGGCTTTGCCTCATCTGGCGACCCATTGGACATGCACTCATATACTGGTCTGAAACTAGGCTGCATGCTTCCCAACACCTTACCATTCTCCACCTTAATTAGTTCTTTGAGAGCTTAGTAGAATGCTTTTTGACTGTACTCACTCTCCCAATGCCTCCTAGACCCACTCTCCTTCCCTATGATACAATTTTGTGTCAAAAACAAAATAAAACAAAACAAAAACCCCTTCAAAACCAATTTGTCTGCCCAAAATATAGTTGGGTGTGATCTTTCTGTGGAATGTGGTCAACTTCAAGGAGCTACACTCTTAGAGAAACTGACCCTTGTTTTCCCAACGGCTGACATTTACCAATCACTCCATAGCTAGACCTAGGACTGGATGCCCAACCTCCTTTTCTGTGCTGGGCTTAGGCTGCTTGAGCTGTATGGGTCTTGTGCATACTGCCATGACCACTGTGAGTTTATATGTACAGCTATGTTGGGAAGATGTTTCCTTGTAGTCATCTACCACCTCTGGCTCTTACATTCTTTATACTCCCTAAGTCTGTGATTTTGGCCCAACTAAAGGTTTTATAGGATAAAAAGAGTCTAAACCATAAAATGATGAACTAAATATCAAAAAAAAATTAAAACTTCTTGCTCTCTGATGAACACAAGAAAATGAAAATACAAGTCACAGGCTAGAAGATGCTTTCAGGTCACATGTCTAATAAAAATCTCAAATCTATTATATATAAAGGGCTCTTACAACTAATACATGATAAACTAGCCATGTTTTAAAATGGGTGAAATATTTAAACAAATGTTACACATACACACATGATACATGAATGATAGACAAGAACATGAATATCCATTTACTATCACAAGTATTCAGGAAAATAAAAAGAAAAGCTAGAATGATGTATCAGCGCATACCCTGGAATAATGACAGTATCAAGTATTGATAAAGATGTGGAACTGTTGTTACTCTCAAACATTTCTGGCCAGAATGCCATGGTGTAACCATTTTAGAAAACAGTGCTGTGGTTTCTAATAAAAAAAAAAAAAAGAAAAAGAAAAAGAAAAGAAACATCTGCTTCCATATGTGCTAGAAATTCCACACCCAAGTACCCAAGCCAAAGAAAGACCTAAGTTCATCATTGGAAGTAAATGTCTCTAGGAAATTCACTCCTAAGAGCTAAAACCGAGGTATATACGTATCAGGGAATGAGTTGACAAACTGTGGTGTATGAACAAAAATGCAAAGAAAGAAAGAAAACACAAGGGTGAGGGATGCTGAAACATATAGCATTGTGAATCTCAAACGCTTGATACCAAGTGAAAGAAGAGAAGCCTAAAAAACCACATACAGTAAAATTATACTAATATGAGTTCTATGGAAGGAAAATCTACAGAGACAGGAAGCAAATAAGTGTGTGCTGGGGCTCTGGGTGAAAGGTGATTGACTAGCCACGGCATCGGGAAGCATTATGTGGTGGTGGAACAAGTTCATATTTGGTGTGAGTTGTGGTTCCATAACCACATACCTTGTGGAAATTTTACTAAGATCCAGCCTTATAATCCTTTTCTGTTCTTATGTGTGGGCATGTGTGTTGCATGTGTGTGAATGTGACTAGGATTGTACATGTGTCACAGCCCACCTATGGCAGTCAAAGGATAACTTCAGGTGTCAATGTTTGTCTTCCACCTTGTTTGAGACTGGGTGTCTTGTTTGATGCTGTGGCCAGGCCAGCTGGTGGGAGAGCTTCGGGGGATTGCTGGTTTTGTCTCTCATCTTGTGGTAGGAAAACTGGGGTCACTGCAGCCAGTTCTGTGCGGGTTCTGGGATCCAGACAGGTTCTCATACTTACCCCCTGAGCCATCTCCTTAGCTACTTATCATCATAAATAATTTTTTATAATATAAAATATACAATAATTCTTTTTATTTTCCTGAATAGTTGTGATAGTATATGGATATTCATGTTCTTGTCTATCATTTTTTGAATTACATTGCAATAAGGATAACTTCCAAACAAATAATTGAAAGTTCTTTCCTCTTTGTGGTTCGAAGTTAGGGTGTCATAGACCACATATTTATGTTACCTTAAGAATCATAGCCTGGCGGCGGTGGTGCACACCTTTATTCCCAGCACTCAGGAGGCAGAAGCAGGCGAATCTCTGTGAGTTCAAGGCCAGCCTGAGCTAAAGAGTGAGTTCCAGGAAAGGTGCAAAGCTACACAGAGAAACCCGGTCTTGAAAAAAAAATAGGAAGAAAGAAAAAGAAAAATGAAAAAGAAAAGAAAAGAAAGAAAAAAAAGAGTCATACCCTGAAGTTCCATATCTCCTCATGATGTATTGGGAAGGCAGTCTGAGGCATGGTTGATTTTATATGGTGTTGGTGCCCTTACGAAAGACAGTCAGTCTGTGAACATGCAAGCTCACGGAGGAGAAGCCCTGCAGGCACAAAGAAGACACAGACTGTAAGATCAGAAGAGACTTCAGCATGCCAGCACCTTGACCGTGCCCTCAGAACCCTTGAGAAATGAACTTTTGCTGTTTTCCCAGTCTTTGCATTTCGTATTCACTGCCTGAACTAAGGATGGGCACCTTGGGGAGACATTAATAGGAACAGTATGTGGTCCCATCACAGAAGCTTGGGTAGTGTTGTGCAAGACATTTCTCTCAGGGAGCCCCACAGCAAACAGACACATGCTAAAGAAGATGGGTAATAGCTGGTGAGAGAGAGAGAGAGAGAGAGAGAGAGAGAGAGAGAGAGAGAGAGAGAGACACAAACCTGTTTGACTGAGCTGAACTGAGGGTTTTTTTTCTCATCAAAACTATTAACTCCTCTTGGAACAGACTCCCTGAATAAACCAGTTTGGGAACTTCTGGTGTCCAATATTCATTTGAGAAGCTTGTCAGCAAGGGGAATGAGACAGATGGATCTGATCTGTCAGCTGACTTAAAATTTTTTTTCACCCATAATTTTATTTTTAAAATAACACATGATACATTTTGACTTCTTTTTATTTCGGTTATATGAACTATAAGACATGTATGGTTTATGTAACCTACACCATAATAAAAAGAAATTCGAAAAAGTTGTGTGTCTCTCAAAACTTTCCTCTCAATAATATCCTGCTCACATTTCCTAATCACTGGCAACTGATGATTTGTTACATGTTGTTTGTAAGTTTCTATTTCTATGAGAAAATAGTTGTGGTAATCAACTTAAAAAGAGGGAAAGAGTTTTAATTTTAGAAAGATTTTTATTTTATTTTGTGTTTATGAGTGTCTTGCCTGTATGTATGTCTGTGCACCATGTGCATGCCTGGTACCTATGGGAGTCAGAAGTGTCAGATCCCTTGGATGTGAGTTAAGGATTAGTTAAGGATGGTTGTGAGCCATGTGAGAATCGAACCCAGGTCCTCAGTTGTAAGATCAACAAACACTCTTAACCACTGATCCATCTCTCTAGCCCTGTAATGTTGCTGTTTATTTTTTTGGATGAGACTTTTCAATTGCTCTTGTAAGCTTTGCCTTTGTGTCTTTATCAAAAATAAATTGACAACATTTAGATGGACTTATTTGTGTTTTAATTGGTTCTGCTGATATATAGGTCTATTTCTTTATCGATACTTGTTTTTGTTGGTATAATTTTATAATGTATTTAGATCAAGATTGAAATTTTTCTAACTATATTGTTCCGTTTCAAAGTGTTTTTCACTATCCTAATCCTCTAGCCTTTGCATACAAATGTTAACATCTCAAAAAATTCTGCCCTGCGACATTGGGGGTGGGGGAAGCCCGCCCCTCTGCCCATCAAAGCCTGGGGCAGGTGGGAGAACTGGCCCTGTGGTCATAAGAGTGGGAGAGCTGTCTTTGACTCCTACCAGTTGCAACACAGGGAAGAGCAGGCCCTGCACCCTGCCAGGGCAGCAAATAGAGCCAACACTGTTGGTGCTGGTGTAGTTGAGACAGCCCCCAAATTGTTACCACAGGAGAGCTCTCCCCATTTCCCATCTGGTGGAACAAACTTACAGCTGCCCAGGCCCAGATCACAGGATATGACTTGGCCTGCCCCAACATCCACCCCATCCATGATCTACTGGAGCACGTGAAGGGACCTCACCCACAGACCCAAAGCTGAAGGATCTCCACAACACAAGACAGCAGCAGAGTACCCAGGAAGAGTCCTAGTGGGGGCCCAGTATCGAACGTGTAGTGGAGATCAGGGGCCTAGAACCAGACCAATGACTCATTGCAATGAACACTTGCAAGTAGAGATGTAGGGGCCAAGGAGTATACGGTGTGACTTGTTGGGTTGGACTGAAGCTTCCATGATGAGATTTTTTTTTTAATTCATTCCCTTTTTTTATTTTACTCATTTTCTTCCCTTTTTTTCACTTGAATTTTGTTTTATTTGTGAGGGGGTGCAGGGGCAGAGGAAGGATGCAAAGGGACGGGGAATGAATGGGATCAAGATACATGATGTGGAAAACACAAAGAATTAATTAATTAAGTTAATTCTGCCCTGATTGTGACTGAAATTGTATCAAATCTGTAGATCAAGGTTTGGGATAATTGATATATCTATCATTGTGTCCCCTACTTATGAACGTATCTCTTTATATTTAGTTCTTTTTAAAATTTTCCTTCTATTTGCATTCTTCCACATGCAAACATCCATCTTGACCAGTACCATTTGTTGAAGATGTTGTCTTTTTTCCAGTGTATATTTGCTGTGGGATGTTCTGTATGGCAAATGTGTTGCTCTGATTGGTCAATAAATAAAACACTGATTGACCAGTGGCTAGGCAGGAAGTATAGGCAGGACTAACAGAGAGGAGAAAAGAGCAGGAAGGCAGGAGACACAGCCAGCCATCGCCAGGACAAGCAGCATGTAAAGATGCCGGTAAGCCACGAGCCATGTGGCAAGGTATAGATTTATAGAAATGGATTAATTTAAGATATAAGGACAGTTAGCAAGAAGCCTGCCACGGCCATACAGTTTGTAAGCAATATAAGTCTCTGTGTTTACTTGGTTGGGTCTGAGCGGCTATGGGACTGGCAGGTGAAAGAGATTTATCCTGACCATGGGCCAGGCAGGAAAACTCTAGCTACATATATTTCTGTCTTCTTTATCAAATATCAGGTGTGCATAGGTGTGTGGATTTGTGTCTGTTTTTATGCCAATACTATGCTGGTTTTATTACTGTAGCTTTATAGTACAGCTTGAAATCAGGAATGGTAGACCTCCAGCAGTTCTTTTATTGTTCAGGATTGTATTTTCAAGAACCAAGACTAGATATCCCAGAGACCTATAGTAAAACCAAATAATACCACACCCCCCCCCAAAAAAAAGTAACAATAAAATGACCTTAACGATACTCTGCTATACTCATAGATCAGTGCCTTGTTCAGCCATCATCAGAGACGCTTCCTCCAGCAGCAGATAGAAGAAAATACAGAGATCCATAGCCAGACATTACTCAGAGTGAGAGACCTTGGACCACATAGCTCTAAATGGATGTCTCCCATCAAATCCCACCCCCTCAGAGCTCAGGGAACACCCACCAAAGAGGAGGCAGAAAGAGCGGAAAGAGCCAGAGAAGATGGAGGACACCAGGAGAATAAGGTCCTCTACATCAACTGAGCAAAGGTCATATGAGTTCAAAGAGACTGAAGCAGACATGGGGACTGCATGGACCTCTACCAGGTCCTCTGCTTACATATCATAGCTTTCAGTTTAATATTTTTATGGAACTCATGAGTGGGCCTCTGATTTTTTATGCCTTCTCTTGGGTTTTTTTTTCTTCTGTTGGTTTGCCTTGTCCAACTTCAATGTCATAGTTTTTGTTTTGTCTTATTGTATTTTATTTTATTGTTTTGTTGTTACCTCTTAGAAGCCTGTTCTTTTCTGATGAGAGACAGATAAGGGTGGATCCGAACAGGAGAGGAGGTGAGGAGGAACTGGAAGGAGTAGAGGGAGGGAAAACTGAAATCGGGATACATTGTATGAGTTATCCTCTGACTTCCACATGGTCACTGTAACATGAATGCCCACATGCATGTGAACGCGCGCTCTCTCTCTCTCTCTGTCTCTGTCTCTCTCTGTCTCTCTGTCTCT
This sequence comes from Peromyscus attwateri, assembly GCA_902168425.1. Lineage (NCBI taxonomy): Eukaryota > Metazoa > Chordata > Mammalia > Rodentia > Cricetidae > Peromyscus > Peromyscus attwateri. The sequence goes on from CABHPP010126143.1 coordinate 27,046, forward strand.
GTCTCTGTCTCTGTCTCTGTCTCTCTCTCTGTCTCTGTCTCTCTCTCTGTCTCTCTCTCTGTCTCTGTCTCTCTCTCTGTCTCTCTCTCTGTCTCTGTCTCTCTCT
>CABHPP010126143.1:27251-82922 GCA_902168425.1 Peromyscus attwateri
TCTCTCTCTCTCTCTCTCTCTCTCTCTCTCTCTCCCTACCTACAGATCAGGATGTAGCTCTCAGCTACTGCTCCAGCACCTGCCTGCACGCCGCCATGCTCCTCACCATGATGATAACGGACTAACCTCTGAAACTGTTAGCAAGCCCCCAATTAAATGCCTTCTTTAATTATCATTGGCCTGACAGTTGTCTCTTCACAGCAGTAGAGCAGTGGCTAAGACACTGGGGTATGAGTGTCTTTGAACTCTCTGTTTGGGTTAACTCAGTTTCTGTCCTGACTCTGGAGGTTTATTCATCTTGTCGAGTTGGGAAGGTTTGGGCCATTATTTCATCAGATCTTCTTCTGTACCTCACACTTTCTCTTTTTTCCTAACAGTCACCACACAAAGTAAGACATTTGGGTTTGTTTCACAGACCCCTTCAGCTTTGTTATAGTTATTTCTTTGCTACTGTCCAGAAATGATAATTCTAGTGGAACTTGTATCTGATTTATTTATTCTTTCGTCTCTACTGGGTTCTTTTTTTCCATATTGTTTCTTCTTGGTTCTTTGCAGCATCTGTTCTTTGGTAGACTTCCCATCTTCTACTCTGTTTTAAGATACTTTGCCTGCTACCTCTTAAAGCATTTTTATAATAGCTATTTTAAGTTTTGTCAGAAGATTTCAGCATCTGGGTCATCTTAACGCTAACATTAGTTGACTTTCTTTGTTGTGTTTTTTTCCTGTAATTTGAAACTTTCCTTGTTCTTTGTATGACAAATATTTTTATGTTATGACATTGACACTTAAATACTAACCCATGACAACCTGGGTCTAGACTAACTCCTGGGAGAGTGTGTATTCTTTTATCTGTCAAATGATCCTTACTGGTTTAAGCTGCAAGTTTAGACTCATTGTATTTGTATTGTGGTTTCAGTGATGGTTCTATTTTCAAAGTCACATGTGTGCCACCCAGTGGCCAGCCTGGCATATGTTTAGCCCAACTGACAAAGTCTGGTATGTTACCTGGGATCAGGATTCCTCACATGCACCTCAGATCTGAGCTCAGCAATTCATAAACCCTGCTCTGTGACTATTTGTGTTATCAAATTCCTCTCTCGGTGATCTTCTTCATATTTTTCGCCTCCCTAGAACCATACTCTTCATTCAAGTGAGAAAGTTGGGGTTGGAGTTAGCCCTCTGTGACACACATTTCCCACAACTCTGCAGGACTAAGTCATGGCAGAATGAATGGGGAAAGGAAAAGGGGCCTCCACCATCTCCTACCTGGATCTCGCTTGTTTCTCTTGTTGACTGAGTTGAGTTTCTATACAACTGACTGGAGATGTCTTTACATAAAATCTGTGCCCAGAAATTACATCCCATTCTCAGACAAGACTATTATGATGACAAGTAAACCATGCTCAGGTTAAAAAACAAACAAACAAATAAACAAAAACATGTTTCAACTTCTTCATGTGACCTACATACAGAAAAATTAGTTTGATTTTTTAATTTTTGATCCATGTTTTTGTCCAACTGAAAAACAATGCATTGTGAAGGTAGTGGTAAAAATACTACAATGTCGCTGAAAAATCCTTTCCTGTCTTAATGCAATGCTGGAAAGGCAGAGCAGAATCTTAGGATGAAATCAGCAAGACTTGTCTGCATTTAAGGCAGAAGTCAGTTATTAACCATGTTGACAACCAACCACCTAGGACATTTCTAGAAGCATGTCTTTCTTTTACTCAGTTCTGGATTACCAGATTTGGAAAGACACAATTTGACTTGACATATGGGCCTTACACTAGGAATCTCTGCATTAAAACATGAGAAAGATCAACTGAAAGATTTCACATCAATGACAATTTTTTTTAACTCATTTGGAGTTACTTTGTTCAGTTCACTAGCAGTGGGCATATCCCTGTGGTCCTTCAGTGCCCAGATTTCTGTCCTCACGTACTTTATCAACCTCCCTTCTCCATGTGATGTTACCACATACAGCTGGAACTGGAATGAAATAGGACTTAGAGGAGTCTTTGATTAAATGTCTCTAAACTAAAAAAATGTCCCCACTAGGCTGGAGAAATGGCTCAGCCATTAAAGGCTAGACTCACAACCAAAAATATAAAAATGTCCCGACTAATCCAGGAGTCAACATGCTTGTATGATTGGAAGGCCCAGCCCTGTAAGAAATCCCATACTGTCTACAAAAACGACACTAATAACATCATAGGTGAACTCGTGTTGGATCAACTTCTGAGGTTCCCAGTGACTTTATAATAGTCAAGTAACACCAAGCCATCAGGAATGTAACACTGTATCCAGAGGGAACAAGAAGTTTAAAAACAAAATAGAAAACACCCAGACTAGTCCAGAATCTGTAAGGATAGAGAGAGCAGAGGCTTCTGAAGAGCTTGTCCTTTGATAAAATTGTCTCTAAGATCTTCAAATAACAAAATGACAAACATTTACCATTAAAAAGTAGTCAAGTTGTTCAAATGTACTTAAGAATTGAAAACATTAGGAAACTACATCTAAACATGATATGTAATATGATAATTTTTAAAAGAATTGATGATAATTTTAATTTTGAAACTAGCATGCCAGCTAAAGTTGAAGGGAATTTAAGATTTTAAAAGAGATGCTCAGCCAGGCGGTGGTGGCATACACCTTTAATCCCAGCACTCAGGAGGCAGAGCCAGGCGGATCTCTGTGAGTTTGAGGCCAGTGTGGTCTAGAGAGCGAGATTCAGGACAGGCACCAAAACTACACAGACAAATCCTGTCTCAAAAAAATCAAAGAGAGAGAGAGAGAGAGAGAGGGAGAGAGAGAGAGAGAGAGAGAGAGAGAGAGAGAGAAAGAGAGATAGAGAGAGAGAGAGAGAGAGAGATGCTCATGTGGGAAGGCTAAACTTTAATATAGTTGCAACAGAGTTGTAGTTTTCCTATATTAGCATTTTCATTTATACATCTGAATAGTTGTACACATTCAATTATGACTCAGTATATGTATAATGACCAGAAAAAATATCTTTAATGTATAGTTGTTCTCATCCGCAATTACAATTAGAATATCATTCAAGATGTGTGTGTGTGTGTGTGTGTGTGTGTGTGTGGCAGGGGTGGGGTGAGAACAAGAGAGCCACACTTTACTGCAGACTTCCTGTGGTGTAATGAAACGAGGAGTAGGGTGGAGAGTGAAGAGTGAGCACTGATGTACTTTCAGAAGTTCCATGGGGGATGCTGATGTCTACAAGCAACCAGGACAATGATTCCAATCTTACTGCATTTGGAATCACCTGAGAAGGAACTGAAGTCTAAACTACAGCGTAGACCAAGTATAGCAGAATGTTGGAGTACAGGATTCTCTTCACACTCCTTGGGAAATCATCACAGTTTGCAGCCAAGGTTGAGAACCACTGCCTTCTAGACCACTGCTCAGATGAGAAACCATATTAGCTTTTTTTCCATCTAAACATTAGTATAAATCAATTAGACAATATGGATATTCTGTCTGTGGTGTATATTGATGGTGTTTTTATGCCATTGGGAGCAACAGTTTGCGTAGAAAAGAGGGGAAAATGTGGGGCACAGTAAGGCATATGAATTAGTACCCAGATAAACACACCTCTCTTTACCCATTTGCCTCACACACTATTAGAAGTGGATATGTTAAAGCTGGCTGTGGTAGCACATGCTTTTAATCCCAGCACTTGGGAAGCAGAGGCAGGCAGATCTCTGTGTCTGAGGCCAGCCTGGTCTACAGAGCAAGTTCCAAGGCAGCCAAGGCTACACAGAGAAATCCTTCTCAAAAAAACAAAAACAGAAAATGGGTATGTGTAGAGAAGACTGTATGATGAGGAACTGGGCAGCCACCATGCACCTTAAGGGAAAGCTTCATGTTTAAGTTAGAGACAGAGATCCTAGACAGTGCTGGAGCTACAGCGCTGCAGAACGGAATGGTTTGCCCAGACTACAACATAAGTGAGAACATCCCTCCACTGTAAATTGAAACCATAGCTGTTCTTTAGCTGTCTCATTCAACCAAGCACTCTTCTAAAAAAAAAATTCAGGTCCTGAGTGGGAAGTCTTGGTAAAAGAATACTCTTTCAAAAAAGGTGTTCCTTAATACATACAGTCACTGCTCTTTCTTCCTAGAAGATAAATACTTCCTGGTATTAGATAGAATATTCCTGTGGGGAGGGTAAATTTCAATATACATGCACACCAATAGCTTCATTCTACTTACTAGAGATTTTCATTTCTAATTTGGGAACCTAGGGATGTGTTCGGTACTTGGCCTTTGAAGTGACTCAAAATTCACAGAGGTCTGTAAGTGTAGATAAATATTTAATTTAATGTGAAAATATTATTGGTTTACTGCAGAAGTTGCCTAATCATTGTATTTGGTGTTTTTAGATCTTGAAATAATAAAAATTCTCCCCCTTTATGCTCATCATGTGATAGCATTCTGCTGTTTTATTGGAGAATTCCACAGCATCATCATTCTTTTATGATTTATTTTATTTATGTGTGTGTGTGTGTGTGTGTGTGTGTGTGTGTGTGTGTGTGTTTGCTAGCATGAGTTTTTATGTGCTATCTACATGCAGAACCAGGCAGAAGCTAGCAGAAGGCATGAAATCTCTTGGAGCTCTGGAGTCACAGGTAGTCAGTTGTGAGCTGGCTGATTCCTGTTCTGGATCAGAATCCAGGTTCTCTGCAAGAGCAGCAAGCATTCTCAACTGCCGAGCCATCTCTCCAGCCCCTCATGTTCTTAGTTCTACCTTTTAATTCATTTTAGAATTCCTCATTTCGGTTAAGTATGATTCCAAATCACTTATAATTGTGTCTGTGGATTGTAGTTAGTTTCTATTTGAAATTCTTTTTATCCTCACACTGGGCCTATTCTGCAATTTACAAACTTGCCACAGGGTGGCACCAAATCGTATCTTTTTGTTTTTCCTTTGAACTTGGTACACAGTTGTAAAGTAAATATTTAAGTTGTAGAAGTTAGTCAAGAATTAAATACTTCAATCGGGTAAAGCTGCACCCTAATCCCTATGTCAATGCTAAAAACCAACACTTGCGCCATATTTTGTAACTTGAAGAAACAACTGACGTGTATAAGTGAACATTGCAGTTCAAAAGGGCTCACTCAAGTTGTATGCAACATTAATGAGTACTTAAACCTGAAATTCGATTAATCCAAAGGAAACTGTTCAAATAGGTTACGTCACAACAAACACTAAGAAACTCAGCGCAGATCCAAAAGGCAGTGAGGATAGGTTCCGGTTACCTGCATTCCGTTTGGAGAATATCTAAAGCTCATGAAAGCCACCTGCTTTCTTGGATGATCTGCCCTGGGTGCTCACACTGATGCGCTGAGCTCTTGATGGTTTTTGCAGGCTTTCCCAGGTCTATGAAGCTATCTTTTGATCTTCATATCAAAGGTAGTAAACATCTAAGATGCCGTTGTTTGGGGCTCAGACTTCCTCTTTTCTCTTCCCTCTGATGGCAATTCACACATTCGATCCAAAATTGTATTTTATAAACCGGCTGTTTGTAGATCACTGCCTCCTCATATACTAGACAAGTAAGTGCATGGGGGGGGGGTGCATCACAACCATATAGACAAGAGGAAAGAGTCTTGTTAGACAGCTACTCTGTCTGTTGCTCACACCAAAGGTATTTGGAATTGTCTTTGATACTTCTCTTTTACTTACACTGAGGATTCGATCCATTGTCAGACCTCATTGCCTTTACCTTGAACAGAGGAAGTATCAGGTCACTTGCTTTCCATTCCCCTGCTGGAACTCTGCGTAAGCCTCTATTATTTCTCCAATGGCCCAGTAACTGCTCCTGCTGCTACCATCTTGCTGCCTTCCATCTACTCTCAGCAGAGCTGAACAGCAATCTTATTAAATGTGGGACATCACTGCTATTAAAAGGGCTCCATCACTGGGAAAATTTGTGACATTTTGAGTTAAATCTATATAGTTCCTTATTGCAAAATGTATCCATGCTCATAATAATGAATCCCTTCCTGTCTAAAGTGGGTCTATTAGTAGAATTAGTAGAATTCCTAACCAACTTCCTCTTTACAGTAACAACTACTATTGAGAGCTGTGTGTGAACACATTTCCACAGATGACATCACAATATCGCAGTCTTTTGCAACTTGCTTCATTGACTTAACTTCCAGCATTTCTCCATGTCATAACCCAAGGATTTTACCCCACTTTCAAAATTAGCTGCAGTTCAGAAGTTCTCTGAACAATTCTATAAATACCCAAGATTATCTCATAGGATTTGCTTCAGAAAATTGTAAATTAATGCTTCAGTGACCTTTACTACATAAGTATGTTTGCACACATGTGGGTATATGTATATAGGTAAAGTTCTTGAGGTAGAATTCCTAGACATCACAGGATGTATGACATTAGTACATGACACAGGACATGCATTAATTGTGTGCCTTGGGTTTCGTCGTTGTCTGTTCTCTACCTCTTCTTGTGAGGAACACCATCATGCCCAAGTACTCCTTAGGTGTGACAACAGTGCTTTGACATGATCTACATGTCCCCTGGTCACAGCAGAGATTATCTGTATTTTATAGACCAGACAAACTTATCTCATAAGCTATGGCAACCTGGCAGGTTTCGCATACTTAATAATTGCACGACAGTCAAACTGAAGCCCACGTGAGTCCAAAAGCTGCAATCATTATCCTGTGCTACAGTTTCATGTTTATGTAAATTATACAAGTATGAATACTGTTTCTGTTGAAGATGGAAGCTAATGGACTTCCATGTGACTCTGGACCTTGATTCTGGTTGGTCAACTGATTTAGATACGATTGACATTATTATTACTAATATTATTATCACTGTTTTGCAGAGGAAAATACTGAGTGCCTGACAACTTGCAAGGTAAGCCTAAGGTCATGATTAATTCTAAGTGTCTTCTTTGTTGTCACAGAGAAGCTGGAGTCCACCACGGGTTTCTTTTCTGTGTGCTTTTGATGCCTTATCCCCTTCCATTGAACCACGGTCACAGCTTGACAATTTTATCTCTAGACTTGGAAGTTTTATTGGTGGGTCTCTCAGGTAAAAATTTTTTCCCGTAATGCATTTTTTTTTAATCTCAAGGAGAAGTTTATTAGAGTTTAGAAAAAATAGACCCTAGGGCAGGCAATCTTTAAGTCTCAGGAACCACCCAGGGAAGGTGAATGGTGGAGGAAAGGAAAAGAGCCATGCCATCTGAGTTACCAGCATGGAGGTCTACCAACAGTGGCAGGCAGCCATGTGATACAGAGGCAGGCTTTAGAGAAAGAGCAAGGAAACCCAAGTTATCAGGAAAATCGTATTTAGGTTCTGGCCACCATCTGAAAAATGGAGACAGAAAGAAGTCGCATTCAGAAAGGTGGACTGACTTAGTTGAAGCTCAGAAGGGCTCAGCTTATAAGTGCTTAATATTATCACGTTGATGTAAAGATGAAATGATTCAGGTTGGTAGGAATGCAGCCCTGAGCTGAGGCTTTCAGCTGTATGGGGAAGCTATGTTGGGCAGGCAGAGATGTTCAGTGCTCAACCACATTCTCAGAGACAGAATGGGAAGCATTGAGTGGAAGAAGGAAGTCTTGGTACCAAAATCAGTTCTCTTGCTCAGCCTCTCCTTCAGTTTCATCTCTGCGCATTCCTCAAGGAAATAAATTGAGTCTATTCAGACAATAAGCTGAAACTTAGCTCAGCTGCATGCAGATCATTCCGCTACACGAAATCATAGGGTTGAAGAGCAACATGACGTTAATCTTTAAGGCTATTCTTTATTCGTTTTGCAGGGCATCATGAAAGTAATAGGTTTCACCATGGCATCACCATACAGATATGTTGTTGTGCTTTGTTTTGGTTTGTTCCCTTTCCTCTTCCCCTCCCCATCCGGCCTCCTCTTCACTCAGTTAGTGCCCTTTCTCCTTACTTAGTGTATGTATTCCATTAGTCTCTATTTCCTGTCTCTATGAAGATTCCTTCCTCCCCTATCATAACCTCTTTTATAGTTTCATGACCCAAATTCATATATATGCAGAAGCACATACACACACACACACACACACACACACACACACACACACACACACCAGATCCATGACATAAATGGCTGCCTCTCGGTGAACCCCAATCCTACATAAGAATTGGAAAGCTCAAATATTCAAAAGCAAGAAAAGAAAGATATCTTATATTCTATAATATCTATTCTTATCAGATCACACATTTATTAGGAATAAGAATTGCATCTAATAATTAGTTACATTCACCAAATATACCTCAAAACAGCACTATGCATGAATGTTTATGAACAAATTTGAATTTATAAGTTTTCTAGCTGCCTAGATGTAATGTGTTATATAAGTGATCTTTATCTAGATCAAAAGATATGCTTCTTCCCCTTATTAAATCACTGCTTTAAAATACACTAGCAGTAGGAGAGATGGCTCAGAGGTTAAGAGCACTGGCTGCTGGCTGCTCTTCCAGAGGTCCTGAGTTCAATTCCCAGCAAGCACGTGGTGGCTCACAGTGATCTATAATGAGATCTTGTGCGTTCTTCTGGCAAGTAGGCATATATGCAGACAGAACACTGTATACATAATAAATAAATAAATCTTAAAGAAAGAAATCCACTAGCAAAGCCCAGTATAGTGGCACATGTTTTAAATCCTAGTACTTGGGAGGCAGAGGCAGGCAGATCTCTGTGAGTTTGAGGCCAACCTGTGGTCTACATAGTGAGTTCTGGAATAGTCAGAGCTATGTAAAGAGACCCTGCCCCTCCCCTGAAGTAGTAACTAATATCTAACAAGTAAATGGCACATATAAGATACATGCATAGTATTTTATGTGGATTATTTCATGTAATAATTAGTTCAACCCAGCAGGTAAATGTCATGTCCTTCTTAGAATACAGAAACCAATTGAAGAAGCATAAGTAATTTCTTAAAGCTTCATAGCTCCTAAATGATGAAGTATGTGGAAGTTCTTGAAGAATTCTTTTTACTTGACCAGAGGTCAACATTTGGTAGCCATTGATGTTTTCAGGCAGAAAGGTGTGTTGAAACTCACCCCTTCATGGGACAATCCACCAATTTTATCACATGTTTCTAATATTTGCCTGATACCCAGCGGCTCTTCAGTGAGGGTCTTACACAGGAGTATGCTGAACTTGGAGGGGGTGCTATTTATGCTTCACGACGTTATACCCATGTTTTCTCCATGTTACATGTGAAATATTTACAGTTTTAAAAATCATACCTAAATTCCATGATCTTGGTCATATGGTCAGAAAGAAACTAAAAGAAAGAAAGAATAAAATATAGTCAAAAACCAAGTGGAGGTATGTGACAACATGGCATTCTAGTCAGTCAGTAGCAGTCACCTCAGTAACCATGCATTTGGGGGAGGGGAAATAGTAAATTAGAATGTGCCTCACAAAATACAAATACATACATTTCAAAAGAAATGCATGCTAAGAGAAAATATCAAAATATTTTAATAACGAGTATGGGAAAATCTTTGGAAGTATGTCTTGAAAGTCATATATATATATATGAAATATATATATATTGAAATATTTGGCTAGATAAAATTAGTAGCTTCCATTTGTAGAAAGGGTTATGAGCCTATCACAGACTACGGTACACAGAGTGCTTGTGAAAGTGGTTTAATCAAATAAGCATGGATGTGCTGATGCCCATTTCCTGGTTTCCACTGTAAGCTACAGCTGCAGTTGGTGGTACTATTTATTGGCAGGATCCAGGTCAAGGACAGGTCCTTTACTGCAGCGCCTCTCTATCTACTTTAGATAGGACAACTTCTTTCCTATCTATAATTACTTCCCCCCAAAGATTAAACAATAAAAATAAATGTGTATATGCATAAAACAATAGAAAATGTGTGTTTGATTGTGGGAAGCAATACATTTGCAGATATGTATCAATTTTTTAAAAAGGAAAGAAATTGAGCAACATCACCAACAGCCGAGGTTCTGTGATCAGAAGAACTAGGTCAAAGCTCTGGTTCCTCTTCTACAGCTTCTCGCCTGCAAAATGAAGCTCAAAATACCTACCTGCGCCATCATGAGAATGGGATGAACTAACCCCAGGTAAGCACTTTTCTCGGTGCCTGGCAGAGAGTAACTACTGTTTCCAAGGTGACACATAATGGTGCATGCCTATAAATTACAGTGCTTGAGAAGCTGAGCCAGGGAGATCATGAATTCAAGGATAGCCTGGGCTACATAGTGAATACCTGAGTCCAAAACAAACAAGCAAAAAAAAAATACACATACGCTATATATACACATATATTCAGACACACTTAGGTTCTAGTGTCAGTGTAAAGAACATCATGATTTTGGATTTTTGTCCTGGTCCAAACCTGGCACAAGTTTTTTTAAAAGTCATGACAGCTGTTTTCAACTTCAGTTTTGTGCCAGGAAATAATTTATTAAACATGTCATAGGAAACCATCAGAGCTTTAATTTGCTTCGCTCGCTAGCTCTCAGCATGCTGGAAAATGTATTATAGCACTGGCTACTTAGTCTTGGAATTTTGTTCACACTGTTCTCAGGAAGGGTTGCCAAGGAGAACAGGTGAAAATCAGAAGTACGGGTCTTTTTCATCCAGATCTCGCTGCTGGCTCCATCTTTGACGGCTGGTCGCATTAAAGACTAAAGTGAGTCGTTATAAAGTGACCTTTAAATCACACAATCTTTTTATTTTTTAAAAAAGCATTATTTACTCAAATGGCAGCAGGTAGCTCAGAACCCACTGCTCCTTGTAGCATTTTTTAATATGGGCAGCTTTCTATCATGTAGAGACGAAAAACCATGAATGGGCCAGATATTAGAATGACCAATGGTCCTGCATGGGTGTGACTGCAACAGAAAACTAGTTAAAGAACAAAATCACAAGTACTAAATGTCACCCTCCAGGTTTATCATGGGGAGAGGGGGTTTTCTGAAAGTGCAGTTCTCAGAATCAAGACCTGAGCACTGAGATTGTATGGTGGTGATTCGTCCAGTGAAAACGAACATAAGAAAATGACTGAGGACTCAAAATTCTTCATACAAGCTAATCAATCAAACTGTATTACCACTGCTGCAGAAGACTGCCATTAGAGTTTACGTTTTCTTATTTAACACTTTAGCTTGGAAATAAAAAAAAATAACATGAACAATAAATAAAATCCAAATAATGCATTCTAGTTAATTGGGAAGCAGAACTGTGAGGGGTTTTTTGAGGAACACTGGGGAATGCCAAACAAAATGATGATTCCATGATGAGTCAAAAAGGCTACTGTTCTGTAGCCCTGTGCCTGGCAATGGGAGCAGAGATGGGAAGAACAGCTCTTTTCCAATGAAATGAAAAGACAGCACTGTCCATTCTCTGTTAGCAATCAGCTTGGCCTCCTGCCTTTTGAGATTTGCTAAATCAGATGTATAAAAGTTGTGAAAAAACCCCAAAGAAAACACGGTTGGTTCCAATCTGAACTGTCCATGCTCATCAGTATGTCATGATTTTATTCAAGTTCCACGTCTAGATGGGCATGGCGATACATGCCTATGAGTTAAGGCCTGCCTGAGTTATTATATTGTGGGACTTGGTCTCAAAAAAACACTAACAATGGAAAGGGATTATCTAGAGTTGACCCACCTCAGTCACTTACTCAACCAAAACTAATTGCAATGGACACAATTTATGCAGAAAAGGAAACAAAAACTACTCAGATACCTAATAAAAACTAGATCCTTCTTGTTTAAGCAGAGAGCAATGTGGAGCTGAGAGGATGTGAGGGGAGTAAGAAGGAGGAGACCTCTGAGCAACAACTTCAGCTGGGGTGGAAAGTCAATGGCAAGTTCAGAGTGCACCTCACTTTCTGACTGACTTGTCTCTTGAAAGCATCCATTTGAGAGCTCAGAGTATTTATGCCCACACCTTTGCCCATGTGACATCAGCAATATTGCTCACATTCTACAAGGCTAATCAGCTCTCATCTTCTCTTTAAGTTGTCTAATCTCCCCCAATGCGTGCCTGCTGAAAATGGAGCCAACAGACTGAAAGTAGCAGGCATCTTAGAGATCAAAGGGACACTTGGGACACCACAAACAATGCAAGGAGAGGATAAAATGCCTTGGAAAGTTGCTTGTTCTCAAACTTGGATGATAACACTGAAAAATGATGGTATGTGATGGCTTTACACAAAATCATCAAATTTTCCTTTGGTTATTTCTTGTATTAACTCATTCTAAATTAGTATTCCAGACAAAGTAGCATATTATATTAAAACTCATATGGAAGCATAAATATTATCCAAGGTATATGCAGAGTAAGGTGATAAACGACTTCTTCAGAAGTGCATGCAAATTAAATTAACATTGAGAGCAAAATCTTTCTTTGACAAAGGAGTCCCACACAATCTGTGGCTTTCCCCCTGCTGAGAGTGCTAATTTATTTTTTCTTAACTAGAAAACTGCCTAAGAGTGAATTTTCTGTTTATTAATTTCTTTCATTGATTTTTGAAGATACTTTAATAACAACTATGCATCAATGGTTACAGTATTTTCAAGCTACTTAATACAATGTCAGACAATATGTTTCATAGTAGAAAGAGAACCCTTTTGGAGTGTTAGGCAGTTTGCCTCTCTACACAAGGCATCAAAAGACACAGTAGCAACTATTTATCACAGCCTCAGTGGCCTAGTTAGCAGATGGAATTCCTTGGTCAACAATAGATGTAGAAAGAACAATTAATTTCCAAAGCATTTTATTCAAAAAGCAAATCAAGATGAATTTATATAAAATATTTGGTGCTATCAATGGTTTATGATTTTTTTCCTTATTCACTGAAGCTCAAAAAATGGGGGGGAGGGGATGACACACCACATCACTCTGCTTGTCAAGGTAATTTCTGATATAGTTAGTAAGTACTCAAGCAGAGGAACTTATCTCTGGCTTTCTGTGTGTCAGCCTGTGAGTTGTGCTCAGCATTCTTTCTCTTTTCATTCATCCCAAATGGCAAAAGGCAAAACTCGAAATTCCTAGCTGTTTCAGTCCTGAAAATTAATTGGGAACTTTAAACATTGTCGGGGCAGAATACCATAATTATGTGTGACCCTGGAAAAATAACTTCAATCCTCTACTACTTATTTATCTATCTATCTATCTATCTATCTATTTATTTATTTATTTATTTTTGGGGTTGTGTTGCTGTAGATGATTAATTGATAAATAAAACACTGATTGACCAGTAGCCAGGCAGGAAGTATAGGTGGGACTAACAGAGAGAAGAATTGAGAGAACAGGAAGTCAGAGGGAGACACTGTGAGCCACAGCCAGGACAAGGAAGATGTAAGATACCGGTAAGCCATGAGCCACGTGGCAAAGTATAGATTAATAGAAATGGGTTAATTTAAGATGTAAGAACTAGATAGCTAGAAGCCTGAGCCTTTAGGCCAAACAGTTTAAATAATATAAGAGTCTGTGTGTTTATTTTATAAGTGGGTCAGGGCTTGGCGGGAGCTGGAGAGAAACTCTCCAGCTACAGTGTGTGTGTTTGAGACAGTGTTTCTCTGTGTAGTTTTGGTGCCTGTCCTGGATCTTGCTCTGTAGACCAGGCTGGCCTTGAACTCAAAGAGATCTGCCTGGCTCTGCCTCCTGAGTGCTGGGATTAAAGGTGTGTGCCACCGCCGTCCAGCTAATCCTCTACTCTTAATCTATGATGTGCAAAATAGACACAGCTTCTATCTTCTCTGATTATAAAGGAGATGGTAAACACAATGCAGTATTATACTTGGTAAGCATGTTAGATGAATATAACACATAAAGCCAACTTGAGCCCTATGAAAACTGGAAATGAATTTCAAGTGTGCTAATTTTAAGCTTTTTTTATTGAAGCACATATGCATACAGCATACAATCATAAAGCAGCCAGCAGCTCATTAAATTTCATACATATAAAAATATATACCTAAGCAGCAAAATCAAGAAATAGAACATTACCAGTGTTCCAGAAAGCACACTCTGTTGCTTACTATTCATCTTACAGCCACTCTTTCTCAAAGGTAATCTATACTACAATTTCTAGTACCACAGATTATTTGTGTCCATTTTTAACTCAATATAAATGGGATTCCTACTATTTAGTATTTCATCAGGCTTCTATCCCTAAAACATTATATCCTGAGATTAATCCAAATCATGTTTCTCATTGTTCTTGCTTTTCTTACTTCACTGTGTGACTAAACCATGATTAATTTTTCTATTTTTAATGTTGATGGGTTCTTGGAGCTATCCTGTGGTAATTATAGTGTAAAAATTTGTAACATAGTGGTGATGTGGAATAACGGTGCTATGAAGAATCTCTATACATGTTTAGTGTATGTGTATGCATTTATGTTGGGAGTGGGATTGCAGGGTCATAAGATAAGCATGAATTTGTTTCAGTTGATGTGGCCAATGTTTTCACTGTAGATGAATTTCTAAATGGTCTTATTAAATAAAAAACACAGAGCCAAATATAGGAGTGAAAGCCTTAGAGAGATCAGGGAAATAGGGAATACCACCAGCCAACCTTACCTTACTAACTCTGCAGCTTTCAAAGAGATCTCCTTCCTGTATACTCACATGTATATGCCTTTTCTGTTCTGTTCTCTCATTGGCTCTCTTAGCCCAGCCATATTACTTCCTCTTCCTACATAGCTCTGTCACTTCCTGTCTGTCTGTACAGACTGCCATGGTTAACTAGTGTTGGAATTAAGGCATGTTCCATCACACCTGGCTCTGTGGTGTGGTCTCAAACACACAGAGATCCTGCCTGCTAAGTGATAGGATTAAGGGTGTGTGTTACTGATGCCTGACCTCTTTGTTTACTTAAAATGGCTTGCTATTTCCTCTGATCTCCAGGCAAGCTTTATTTGTTAAAGCACAAATAAAATATCACCACATTTCAGCACAAATAAAATATCACCACATTTCACAGACATGGTGCCATCTTACACTCTCAGAAAAGAACCATAATACTAACAATTAAAATTTGTTCTTCAATTAATAATAATAGTAATGATACATCTTTGGATCCATTTATTATAATAGACATATTTGACAAGGATTATAAAGCAAAAAGGAAATATAGAAAATTATCAGAGCCGGGCGGTGGTGGCGCACGCCTTTAATCCCAGCACTCGGGAGGCAGAGGCAGGCGGATCTCTGTGAGTTCGAGGCCAGCCTGGTCTCCCAAGCGAGTTCCAGGAAAGGCGCAAAGCTACACAGAGAAACCCTGTCTCGAAAAACAAAAAAAAAAAAAAAAAAAGAAAATTATCAGAATATAACACAAAAGATATGAATATGAAAAACACAAAAATTAATAAACAAGGAAGTACAAGCAACAGTGGACTAAGTCTTCATATATATATATATATTTTATATATATATATAATATATAAGTGTGAGAAATATGATTGCAGAGAATGAAGTTTGAACAGTGGCTCAATTAAAAACTATACATCAAAGCAAATTTTCAGAAAGAAAATGAAATATTAATTCTATAATTTCAATCGCTTTCTCATTAAATAAAACTATAATTGTTTTGATGAACTAAGATTTATGTATGAAAAATAACAAAGGAGCTATAGAAAGAGATTGAAAATGAGAATGTCGTTAACATGGGGTGGGGAGGGGCTGGGGAATGGCTCAGTTGGTAAGGTACCCACTGCACAAGCATAAGGAGTGGAATTCAGATCTCTGGAACCCATGTATAAGATGGACATGATGGCACACCCCAGCACTGGGGAGAAGGAAACAAGTGGATCCCTGTAGTTCGTTGGCCAGCCAGTCTAGCCAAATGGGTGAGCTCCAGGTTCAGAGAGAGACCTTGTCTCAAAAAAAAAAAAAAATGAGATGGAAAATGATCAAAGGAAACACGTGACATCTGTCCCCACAGACAGGTACCTGCACACATGCATTCACACATGAACATATACATACAGCATACAGGTACATTCACATACCACACACAAAAATAATGTAGCTAACATTAGGAAAGTGGAAGATAAAGAAAGTGCAAGGTAACATGTGAATTGCTGATTATCTATTATTTTCTTCTAAATGAAATAGCTTAGTAAAGACTAAATTTAAAATTAGAAAAAGCAAGAAATTAAAAATATCACAACAATAAATATAAATGGCATAAATTCATCTACTAAATAAAAATTCTCATACTGGGTAATTTTTTTTTAATTTTGCAAATTCTGTGTAAGAGACATATAAAACAATGTGATTTGGAAATAGTTTAAAAATTAAACTAGAGGCTGAGTAGATGGCTCAGGAGCTAAGAGCTCTTATTGCTCTTGCATAGGACTCAAGTTCAGTTCCCAGCACCCACACCAAGTGGCTAACAACTGCCTATAGCTCTAGTTCCTGGGAATCTGATATCCTCTTCTGGTCTGTAAAGGTGCCCACGCATACATGTGCATATACACACAAATGCACATACATTCATATAAATAAACATAACTCTTTTAAAAATGAAACTATGTAAGACCATTATACAAAGCTAACTGAAATGGGAGTAACAATGCTTCTTTTCATAAATAATGATTATAGTTCATATTTATTGAGTGATATAGGCCAGGAGTATGTTTTGCATGAAAGACATTCAATCTTATAAATAACCTTCTGTGGCTGATTACAGATAAAACAAGGGAGGTTCAGATACATTTTTAAAACTTTCTGAAATTGTATAAGTGGCCATCTGAGGAAACCAAATTCCACCCAGGTTTCTAGCTAGTACCTGACTGATAACAGTCTTATGCTGTCATTAGAGTTTAGACATAAATACAGATGATTATGGAATTAATATATATTTAAAATATGTACTTGTATCACAGAACATTTTTCATGAAGGATAGATTAGAAGTTATAAAATATCAGTGACCTTTGGGAGAGTATACATAAATGAGAAAAAAGCCTTTGCCTTCTATTTCCATATTTCTTTTAATTTCTCGTTACTTGTTTGGTATGGAAGAATCTAATGATAGCTGATCATGTTAGATGCATAAAGAATATATGCAGCACTCAGTATATTTTGACAACAAAACAAGAAAGTAAACCTTGTGAGTCACTTGGCTTGGAGACATGTTCATTTCAAATACAGCTACTACTACAGATTATTCTAAACTAAAATTTTCATTTGACGTCACAACTTGTGGTTTGAATAAAAATGGCTCCCAAAGGCCCAGAGGGAATGCTACTATTAGGAAGTGTAGCCTTTTTGGAGGAAGTGTTTCACTGGGGGGCAGGCTTTGAGTTCTCAGATGCTCAAGCCAAGCCCAATATGGCAGTCTCTTCCTGCTGCCTTCAGATCCAGATGTATAGCTCTCAGCTACTTCTCCAGCACCATGTCTGCCTGAATGCCACCATGCTTCCCACCATGGCAATAATGGACCAAACCTCTGAATAGTAAGCCAGCCCCAATTAAATGTTTTCCTTTATAAGAGTTGCAGTGGTCATGGTATCTCTTCACAGCAATAGAAACCCAAAGTAAGACACAATTGTTCCATTTTTGTGTCTTTTTTTCATTTCTAATTATTATTAAAAGAATTAAAATAAGGCCTGGCATGGTAGCACATGCCTTTAACTCCAGCACTGGAGAAGCAGAAGTAGATGGATCTCTGAGTTCGAGACTAGCCTTTTCTACATAGTGAGTTCCAGGACAACCAGAAATTCACAACCGAGAGACCCTGTCTTAAAAATAAATTTTTTTTTTTAAAAAGTAGGGAATGGATTGAACTGTTACTTTCTGAAAACTATAATGATTCTGAATGTCAGTCCCCTGCAAAAACATGACAACATATTAGGTGATGTGATGCCCTTAATTAAACCAGCATCCACCTCAGGAAACATGAGATACTATTGAAATGTCCATTGTAAGTTTATATAACAGGCTATTTCAAAGCTTCAAGAAGAGTACATGAATTCTAAGAGGGAAAGAGGAACTTTGTGCAAGTGTTTTGCTTAAGAATGAAGTGTATAAAAAAATTCTCCATGGCTAGAGACTCCTCTCACCACTCGTTAACAGAAGAACTAGCAGGTACCATCTGTTTTATCTACCTTTGTCTTTGCCAACATCATTTTCAGTTTAAGAAAGAGAAAAGCACCTGAAAACCTTGACACACAACAATCTTTCCTACTTGATTCTGAGATGCACAAAAAAGTATTGTTCAACTGCTCCATAAAAAGGTTGAGGACCTTTAATAATGAACTCAGCACATTCGCAGTGTCCTCCAAAGCTTTATTCTAACTCCGAACACAAATGCAGAGTGAGCCCTGCCACTGGCACTTTTAGGTATTCTTTTAAAACCCATTTCTCAATAATCCGGTACTGTGTGGAATCTTTTAGCACTTAACAGAGAAGTTTCCATTCCTGAGACAGCTACTTACTTGAAATAATGTTTTGTTGGTTTATTTTAACAGATTTTTTTAAAAATAAATTCACAGTCTTTAGAAATGTGGTTTTATATAATAGATTCTCTTCAAGTGATAGTTTACTTCCTTTACTGCAAACAGTTTAAATGACAATTCAGAAAACAGGGTGTGAAGATGTTGTTGGGTATACTACAAAAACAAAGAATAAAAAATAAAATGAAACACTTCAGTCCTTTAGCATAACCCTGGCAGTGCCTGTGCAGACGTGGCTTTAGCCGAAGGACCTTAAAAGCCAGAGCCACGACACACCTTAGTTCCAGAGTTATCTGTACGTTCTTCCTTCAGAACCTGGAATACATTCTAAATGTACATAGGAACTGTATGAAATAACATCATTATACTTCCAGATAGCATAAATACTGCTGATTATGTTGCCATTGTGTAAATGGGCTGACTGTATGAGCCAAACCTACTAAGTGCCTTCTGCAGTCATCTTAGCCACACAAAGACCTATTATTGTATGATGAGGAAATGAAAAATCAGAATCACGGACCCTTTATGATGCCACAAAATGGCAGCCCTGGCTTCTGAACCTGAGACCCCTACATCCGCTCATGTATAAATCTTGGTTTTACATCTGGGTTGGAAGTCAACCTAAAATCTCATTTTACATGAAGAGAAATTATTATTTCATGCCACCAATTATATTTTTTAAGATATAGTTTTTATTTTTATTTCTGTGCATGCTTGTGGGGCTCTGTGCATGTGCTCCTGTAGACCAGAAGAGTACATTGGATGTCCTGGAGCAAGAGGTAGAGGTGGTTGTGAGCTGCACAGATGTGGGCACTGGAAATGAAACTCCCGTCTTCTGCAACCCCAGCAGGTGCTTTAACCACTGAGCGGTCTCGGCAGCACCACGAGCAGCAGCATTTCTGTAGCTGAGGCACCTGATGTAAGCTTAAGAAATAGACGTTTTTATTCCCAGCCAGCACGTCATCCAGAAGCCTACCCCCTATTCCTCTCTTCTCCTGTCCTCTTCTCATATGGCATCTTTAATCAGCAGAGTTTACATCTATGAAAAGTACTTCTGATGAAAGTACCTCTGGGTCAAAGCATTAGGCCCTGACCTGGCTTTCCAGCATTTGCTTTAAGAATACAGGAGAAGGCACAGATATCAGGTTGACTAGCATCTGACTTAGTCCAGCTTGGAGGATTGTGCAAAACCAATATTCAAACCAGACTAAAGAATAGGCTAACCCTGAAGGATGAAATCCTCAACACAGAATGTAATGCCATGCCCTTGGTTTAGAAGTTTCAGTACAGTTGAGAAATGCATGGATAAAGTGACCCGTGGATTTTCATTGATTGCAAGCTCACTCTGAGGCCACTGTGCAGACAGGCTGCCCTGGAAGGGATGCAATCTTGGGTTCCACTTACAAAGTCCAAACGGGAAGAGGTGATGGTCTTGCTCTGTCCCACAGGGGTTGAACCACATCTAAGAAACCACGTGCAATTCAGGGACTGCATTCCCAAGATTCCTGACAAGCTGGAGACTATCCAGAAGAAAACTGTCACCGTGAGGAAGACCTTACACAATTTACATGGGGTGGGGTGGAGGCTGAAGAAGCTGGCAAGACTTTACCAGAAGAAACAGGACAGGCTGAAAACCCTGGTGTGGAAAACCGACTGGACTTGTTCTGAATAAGCCTAGGCAACACACCCAGTGCCAAAAGGTTTCAGAGGTAGCACAGGGGATCTGAGTAACCCAAGAGTTGTGTGCTCCCTCTGACATTGTTGATTTCTGAGGGTGTGTCTGTCTGTCTCTCTGCGCATGTATGTGTCTGTCTATGTGTGCGTTGTATGCATCCATGTGTATGACAGACACGTGGGCCTGTGCCTATACACAGAAGCCAGAGGAAGATGCAGGGTGTCCTGTTCTGTCACCCTCCACCTTGTTCCCTTGAAACAGAGCAACCCTGGAGTTAAGCTGGTGGCAGCAAGCCCCAGTGATCCCCCTGTCTCCACTTCCCTGTGGTGCTAGAATGACAGGCACCTATGAAGTCATGCCCAGCTTTTATGTGGATGTTGGGAATCTGAAGTTAGGTGCTTATGGTTTCACAGCATGTATATACACTGAGCCATCTTCCCGGCCCTTCAGTAGGTCTCTTAACCCCTTAGCCAGGGTGGTTATACTAAGTCGGGAAATATTCCTGTGAACATAAACTCTGACTCACTTATTCCTGGTGGAGGCATACGGCCATGTTCTGTACATGCTTCCCACTAATCCCTCTTCCCTTTGTATTTCAATCTACTTCCATTTGTCTATATTCCATTTCACCTCCCTTGGTCCAAAACAATGCCAAAGGACCTTGCACTCAGAGTCTAGATGCCCTGATGCAGTTTTTCTACCAGACAATACTATATATGACAACCTTGAGAAATACGTGTATCACTCCTACGGGCTCCTTTCTGACACATCCTCACTGCTTCCTGCCAGGATAGGGCCACTTCCACCCACATCTGTGCCTTGCTACTACATTGCAGTGTGGTGAAATGACCATGAATATGGCTAGGGAACCAAATTTTCTGCCGCCTAATCCTCACTCCCCATCACTATGGGTTGTGAGATTTTAGACAAGTTATTGACTTTCTCTATACCTGTTTTGGTGTATGGGCAATGGAGATTGGCCATGCTGTATTTTACAGAACATTGTTATTTTTAAAATGAAAAGTGGCGGTAAGTGGCATATTACTACTCAGTGAACATTAGCAATTATTAACCAGTTCTCACACTCCCTCCTCTAACCCACATCTCTAACCTTCTGTAATGCCTGTCTACTTTCTACTTCTTTTTCTTTTTCCGACAATACATCTACTCACAATCTTATCTGAGGCATCACCTAGAGTGAACACGTGACAGGGAGACTCACAATATGCTCAAGGCTGTCTACTCTTAATTGAATCACAGACCCCACACCACCACCATATTTAACCATTCTTTCGATGTGTACCACATTCACCATGGGTGCCTTGCCATAGCTGAACTTGTCTCATCACTGTTCTTTTAATTGCAACTCACAACACAGCCTAATTCTACCTCCAACTAGTGCCTGGGTGGGTAACCAAGCCATCTCTCTCTCTTTCACTGAGAGCAATTCCAGGGGAGAAATCAAAAGGTTTTTTAGTACAATGATTCTAATTCACCATGTTTCATTAAGACAGTGAGGAGTGGTAGAAAACAAAATTGTTTAAGTTCTTGCAAATGCTAAGCTTCTACAGAATTAGAGGAAACTAACCATGTGGTTTGGTGGTAGCAGATTCCATAAATCACAGGCAAAATCATTTCTGAGTCTAATCTTTTCTAATTCCATCAGAAGCTGCTTTTCCTGAGATCTGCTATGGGTTGTTTAGAAATATTTTAAATGGACTTTCCAATGATATAGTGACATATGAACCTTGGGTTGTCATAGGAACCTGAGAAACTTCCAGGTATGATGGCCAGGCCTGTGATCCTACTACTAAGAAGGTAGAGATGACCATCTTCAATTCACAGCCAGCTTAGACTGCATAGTGAGTTCGAGTCCAGCCTGAGTTACAGTGAGACCCAGCTCCTAAAATAAAAATGACTGTGGGATTGGGAAGATGGCTCAGTAGGTGACATGTCTGTCACATAAGCATAAGGATCTGCTTTGATTTTCAGTACTCACACAAAAAGCCAGGAGTGGCCGAGTATGTCGGTAATCCCAGCACTGGGGAGGTGGACACAGGCAAATCACTGAGGTCTACTGGCCAGCCAGTCTAGCCAAATCAGTGAGCCCTAGGTTCATTGAGAGACTCTGTCTCAAAAAAATAAGGTAGAGAGGAATGGAGAAAGATACCCAACATTGATCTCTGGCTTCCACACATGTGTACACACACATGCATGTGCACCTGCACCAGTATACACACATGCATATACATACACACGAATATATGCACATATGTATACTATACACATATGTATACACACACACACACACAAAGCAATGACTAAGGATGTAGCTCAGTGGTAGAGTATTTACCTAGCATGTGAAAAATCCCAGGTTCAAATCCCAGAACTGCAAAAAAGCAAATGAATAAAATAAAAATAAAGAGACTGAAAATAAATAAATAAAAAAGAGAGACTAGGGGGATGGCTCAGTGGTTAAGAGCACTGGCTGTTCTTATAGAGGACCTGAGTTCAGTTCCCAGCACCCACATCAGACAGCTCACAACCACTTGTAACTCCAGGGGATCCCATGTCCCCTGTTGGCCTTTGAAGACATCTATGCTCACTATGTATACATGCCGCCCATAGACACACATACTTACACATAGTTAAAAATAAGTCTTTAAAAAAATAAAAATGAAGAAGACTTCTTAAATAACAAATATCCCAAACCATGAAATGTAGGCACTTAACAATTTAATAATAGGAAAAAACTTGTACATCCCAAACATCCCACAATTGACAAACGGTGACATAGTGGGAAGAATCGTATATGTAATACATGCAAAATCGTTTGTATATGTCTATAAAATTTATAGAAGCTATAAGTAGGACTCCATATAGTATTTATTTTATGTTTATTGAAAAAGAAAATAACAAGACATCAGAGATGCCTGCCCCTGCTTGCCACCATGTGGCCTGGGAAGGGTGGGTGCCACTATGATGAACAAGTGTGTGGTGGATAGATGGGAAAGAGAGAGATTCAGAATGGTTTGTGCACTACGAAGAAAGGTAGAACTGGAGACAAGAGGGCAGTGAGGACCAGCCTGCTGATGTGAGTCACCTGCACTATCACCTGAGGTCACAGTGATGTCCCAGCCCATGCTTTCACCAAGAGCCATGTCTGGGTCCACGGCCCTGCAGTAGCAGGGGTCTGTGTTGATGTCTGTAGCTAATGTTACCACCAAAGGCCATTCAGACTTCCCTGGTCTAGGCTGCCACCTGGAGACATGTACATGTCCAAGGACTGCCCAGAGCTGGTCCTGCCCTTCCTCCTGAACATTAGTGATGAGCCGGCCCAGGGTGTCAGCCAGGGAGAGCTGGCCCGGCTCCTTCTCAGCCTTGAGGTGGTATGGGTGCTGGAGAGGTGTGGCCCTGCCCCTTGCTGCCCACGGCACGTGGAGAGCTGGCCCTGAGAACAGGAGAGCTGCCCTTCCCTACCTGGTCTGCCAGAGGGTGTGACCATGAGATTGCTGGTCCTGCTCCTTGCCAGCTACCACAGGCATGAGAGCTGGCCCCACCCCTAGCCTGGGCAAAGCAGGAGAGCTGGCCCTGGTGGCGCAGGTGCAGGAGAGCGGTGAGCTGACAAACTCAGCTACCACCCAGGCCTAGATACAGGGCTTTGAGACAGCCCACCCCAACATCTACCCCATCTATGGACTGCTGGAGCACAGCAATGGGGCTAGTCCTGCAGAACCAAAGCTACAGGATCTCCATGACACAAGGCAACAAGAAGATATCTGAGAAGAGTCCCAGTAAGGATCTAGTATTAATAGTGTAGCAGAAGCCAAAGGCCTTGAGCCAGACCAATGACTGGTTGCAATGGACGTTTGCAAGTTAAACTGTTTGGAGAAAAAAGTATATTGTATGACACACCATGACACACCACTGCTTCTGAGGTGAGATTTTGTTTGTTTGTTTGTTTGTTTGTTTGTTTTCTTCTGGGGGGGTTGCAAGGTCGGAGGGCAGATATGGAGGATGATGGGAGATGAGTAGGATTGGGGTGCATGACGTGAAATTAACAAAGAATCAATAAAAAGGTTTAAAAAAATGAAAATGAGAAAAACCACAAAATCAGGGATGCAATTAAGCTTAAAATGCCAAATACTAGGTGCTTATCACACCTCAGCAAATGCCTGAGTACAGCCAACAAACCTGTTCCTCATAATTCCTGTAAAACAGGAAATATGATGAAAGGAGAAAGTTCAGTGTACAATACAATCCCATACTCTTGTAAAAATGTATTTTTTTTAACTGACAGGGAAGCAAGAAGTCCTAACAACAGACAAAATGCTAGATATTTTTAAAACTGAGACTGATTCCTTTTCAAGTATGAAAGACGAAAGCAGGGTATCTTAATTCTAGATTTTTATGACAATACAAGGACAAAGAGTTGATCTGGCTGAATATTTCCTTAATGGATTTCTTTGATCAAATGAACAACTCAGTCTTCCTCAAAACAGAGGTAGCCAAGGCTTTCTGATTTTCTTTTTCTTTTGTAAAAGTTACCTGTTAACACCTTCTGAGTTGTCTTTTTGTTCCTTCTAACACCATAGTAAACAACACTGGCAGGCAAAACAATGTCGTGATTCTATCCACGGCTTATTTTGGCAGTATAAAAACTGGTGTTTGAAACAAATACTCCCTTCCATACAGTAGCAGCCTCGCTATTCCTGGACGCGACAGAGCTCTGCTCTACAGCCCAATTAGGTAAGCCGCAGGGCCTGATACAAGTTCTCCCTCAGCTAAATCTAATTGGTAACAATTAAATTCCACCAGTAGGTCCATTCCATATTGTTTCAAATACCATCCCAACTTATCCACAGGTAATAGATACTGTTCTGCAAAGGACTTTCAGAGGCAAGGCTACTTTGCAATTACAGGACAGCATGAGACTTCCATCTGTCTGCCCTTCTGTGTTCAACAGCACAGTCCTTGGGTTTCCGCCAGCTAACAAAAGACAATGCGATGCCATCTTTCTTATTAGATTATGCTGTTGACAGTATGATAATCCATGTGTGTCAGCAAGGCTGGAAGGAAGGTGAGCGAGCAGACTTCTCTGTCACTCAGCAAGCCTGTGGAGAATGTCATTTGGGTTTTGGCAAAAGGCACCATCCTAACAGCATCCCTGGTTGTATTTCTGAATCAGCACTGCTCTGGTGTCGTCCACAGAACATCTGCCTTCTGCGTTTGTGCTTTCCTCCCAGCCCCGTCCCATGTTGTCAGCTTCTTAGAGGCAGGAAATCCAGTGTGTATTTGCCTGGTCCCTGGGGGGCTAGTGATCTTCTCTGAGTGGTAGGTAATCAATAAGGACGTGTTAGGCTAATTTGTTTGCCACTCCTGTTTGCCAACAGTTCACAGCTACACTGCATTGCTTGGGCTGGTGCTTCAGGAATCCTTTGCAAATCCTTATAATGGTGTCACATGAAGGAACACCATGGGACAGAGGATCCTAATACCTGGATTTTGGTCTCAGTTTGCTGCTTAGATGTTAAAGGGGGTGCTCAGTGTCACCTTGCTATTGATATTAGCCACTTCTTCGCTCTGTTGTGTAAAATAACCACCCTAGCTCTAATCCGGATCTCCCTAATCCTCGATTCCATAGCACTTACCACTTACTATCTTACAGGTGTGTTTACCTATTGGCTGCCTCCCTTTTTCCAGCATACAATCTCCATGAGAGCCCAGACAAAATGAATTTGGACAAAAGTATCTCAGCTCTTAGAGCTATGCCTGGGTGGCTGGGACTCTCAATCAGCAAATGCCTTTTGAACGTCCCATAACTATCACGCCACTGGTGTGGAGGTGGACTTAATAGTTTGGATCAGCACTAAGCTCAATTGCTCTGAGATTTGTGGGCTCTTTGCCCAGAAGACGTGCTAAGGGTTGCAACAAAAGAAGAAAGTACACAACACTTATGAAATTCCTGTTATGAGGCATTTCTACACAGCTTTTTGAAAACCTGATCTTTTGGTTTTTTTGGGGAATATTGATAAACTTGTCCATTGTCATGTTTAATAGGAATTATCTGTAGTCGTTGCTCCAAAAAATATTTGTTGAAATTGGATGCCCCAACAAAGGTTAACAAACAGGAACATAACTGTTCTCCATTATGTGGTAGCACTTCAGTTCATCTGAGACTGAGATGGCAAATTCAAGAATCTCAAGTGTTTATGTAGTCCATTCCAAAACCTGAGAAAGTAACACTACTTCATATCCCGATCCCGAAAGAGTCCCTACCTCAGGTGGAAGTTGAAAGCAATGTGGCCTATTATTATATTTGATGAGGGGATACACTGATTTACTGTCCCTTTAACATATTCTATTCCTAGGTATCTTTCCAGTTTCCATTTATCATAATTTGAAGGGCCAAAGAATAATGCAGGCTGGAAAAAAAAAAGTTGTTCCAACTCTGGAAGTGAATAAAATAACAATGATATTGACCTGAAGAGACCTGGAGCCAGTCACTGGTCACTTATGCCTTGGCAAACAGATATACCATTTTGTATTGTGTTGTTCATACTTTTATGCCAGCTAGAGCCTTTGTGAGAATGGAAGCATACAGAAATGAAATAATAAGTGTTCTTTCATGGGATTGACTCGTCATGAGTTCACTTTGTTCTCATACCTACCAGGATTACTTCTCTAATCCCCAAATATACAAACCTGGTACTTAACATAACCATCAACACATTAATTGCATGGAGCTAAGAGTTGTGGGCCAAGGAAGTCCAAGTGGAGGCATCTAGGCCTTCCTTCTCTAGTCTGAGAAAGTGAATAAAGGCAAAATTCCTACTTCCAGCTGTAGCAGAAATCTTAGATAGTCTTATTAATAAAATCAAACCTGAGGCCAAGTATTGGGGTGAACACTGGAAGATCAGAGAGACAGAACAAGCCACAGCTAAACTCACCTTAGCTGATCTTGTTTCCTCAGACTGGAAGCCTCTGTGTCCTCATATCCGAATGGCTCTCAGCTGATCTGTGCTGCTCAAAACCTAAAAGGTTAACCAGCCAAATGCTTAACCAGCTAAAAGCTTCTAGTTTCTGGTCCTTATGCCTTATATACCTTTTTGCTTTTTGCCGTCACTCCCTGGGATTAAAGTCACCAAGCTTGGCTGGATTGAGTCACCAAGCTTGGCTGTATCCTTGAACACATAGATTTCTGCCTCTGGAATGCTAAGATTAAAGGCGTGTGCTACCACTGCCTATCCTCTATGTTTAATATTGTGGCTGTTCTGTCTCTGACCCCAGAAAAGTTTATTAGGGTGCACAATATTTCGGGGAACATAATACCACCATATCCAGCCATGTCATAAAAACTAACAACAGCCCATCACTGCTCTCCTAGTGCCAAGACAAGCTAAAGAACACTTTTTTTTAATTATGATATTACTAGGCATGATTGCATACTTATAATCCCAGCCCTAGAGAAGGAGAGTCAGGAGAATCCTGGGAACAAGACCAGCTTGGGTTGTAAACTTGCCTGGGCTGCTTGGGAAGACCCTGTCTCAAAACATGAAACAAAAACAAAATAAAACATGGCTTCATTAAGTCATCAGAAGGCCTTTGTAAGGCTTTATTAAAAAGCTATCAACACTGACAGAGCACTAAAAAAATGTCCTTGCCGGTGGCAGGGGAGATAGTCAAAGCTTTAATGTAGGTTTAGCAACAGCGCATGTAGACTAAAGTTCTGAGGAGTTGAGAGTAAATATGGGCTCCGGAGGGATGGTTCAGAGGTTAAGAGCACTGGCTGCTCCTGAAGAAAACCTAGGTTCACTTCCCAGCACCTACCCGGCAGCTTACAGCCACCTGCAACTCCAGTGCCAGGAGATCTGTGACCCTCTTCTGACCTCTAAGACACCAGGCACAGGCACACACATAACATAATACAGGTAAAACACTCATATGCACAAAATAAAAATATATAACCTTAAAAAGAGAGAGAGTGTGTGTGTGTATGGATCCCCACATTTTCTCACACACTTCTACCAAGTATATGGGGGAGATACACCAAAGAAAAGGTGGTAACAATACCAGAGAGCAAGAGATGGTCCCCATTCTGCCACGGCTGCGGTCTACCTCTCCAAAACTGGCGATTGGGATAAGCACAGACGCACCAAAAATCTTGGTCCAGCTCCATACCAAGGGCTGCTAAGGGCCTGATGCTGATACAAAACTGCCAGAAGCCAGGGGTGAGTTGAATTTAACTGCTGCAAAAAGTTCAACTAGGCTGGGCATAGTGGCGTATACCTTTAATACCAGCACTCAAGATGCAGAAGTAGGCAGATCTCTGTGAGTTCAAGGCCAGCCTGGTCTACAGAGTGAGTTCCAGGACAGCCAGGGCTACCCACAGAGAAGTAACAACAACAACAAAAAAGGTCCAAGTGGAGCTCAGCTACCATTAGAGTTCCTGGTTCCGGGTGTCAGTCTGATAGAAGCAGCATTGTCATGTCAGTTATCTTAATGTTTACTATTCCCTTCCATGTAATGTCTGGGCATACAACCATCATAAGGCACAGGAGAAAAACAGGTATATGTGATAGCTGGCCAAAGAGAACAGTAAAGTCATATTATAAAATACCTCATAACAGAGCCAAATATGGATGGTAGATGGTGGAAATAGGAAAAGCAGGAGTTCAGGTCATCCTCAGTTACATATGGAGTTATATACCCAGACTGAGCTACGTTAAGACTTGATTTTATCTCCCCCTACTTACCCCTAAAGATCTCATAACTAAAAGATAGATAGTTTGAAGTACGATAAATATGTTTAAAAGGGATAGTAACAAAAAGACATGTACAGATACATGAAGAATTTTAGGAGATGAAAAATATGAGTAAAATGGCTATTCATGAAAAAATATCAAAATTAAGAATTAAATCAGTAGGCTTGACAGAGAACTGGATATTACAGAGGAAAGAAATCAGTACAGTGGAAGGCATGGCCACAAGCCAATCTGATATAAAAAAAAAATGTCTTTCAGTTGAGAATCGCTCCTCTCAGGTGCCTCTAGGTTTGTGTCATATTCATAGCTGTAGCTAACTATGACAACTGGAATTCACATATTTAATACACCAGTCTGTAGCCGGAAGGTTCCTCAGGTCCCGCCCGGCCCTGTGGTCCCTCAGCTGCTTATAAAATAATCATTCAGAGGCTTAATATTAATTATCAATTGCATGGCCTATGGCAGGCTTCTTGCTAGCTAGCTCTTATAACTTAACCCATTTCTATTCATCTATAAGTTGTCACATGGCCGGGGCATTACCGGTCTGCTGGCATCTTGCTGCTCCTTCGGCGGCAGCTGGCATCTCCTCTACCTCTGCCTTTCTTCTTCCTGTCTCTCTCTTGGATTTCCTGCCTGGCTATAACCTGACTCAATATAGGTCAGAGCAGCTTCTTTATAAACCAATCATAACAACACATATTCATAGCATACAGAAAAACATTCCATAGCACAAGTCCTTTAAGAACATTCTACATCTAGGCTACCATACTGGTCTGGTATATTAGTGAGAATGTGATAATTAGACAAGATGAACAAAAGTATCTAGTATGTTGGAAGCTTTTCTGGAAAAATATGTTCTAAAGGATTTGAGATAAATACAATGGTTGACCATATCAGCAAGGTTTTTGGGTTTTGGTTTTGTTTTGGGGGAGAGAGTTATGGTTACTTTTGTTGTTTGTTGTTTGTTTTGTCTTTTGGATTTCAGTGGACTGGAATATTCCAGAATTATCAGTATTTTGGCAGCAGCATGATTCACAGTTACAACAAGAAACCCATCCGCTAAGTGATGTGGAAAGCTAGAAGCTCTCCAGGAGATCAGAGAAGGGAAAGGTTCTGCAGCAGGCTTGGGCTGTAATGCAGGCAGCCCTGACACTTGGGCCATTTAACCCAAGCAGATCTTATGGCGCTAAAGGAATCTACACTGAGAAATGACGGTGGGCATCCTGGCAACAGGAGAAGCACAGTGTTAGAAGCTTAGCCACCTAGAGTAAGGTCATGTACCAGCAGGAAAGAATTATCCCTAAGATGGAAGTGGTACAGCTGGCGCAACTCCTGAGAAAAGGCAGAAGACCCGGGTGAGCTGCATGAGTAGATGACAGCCATCAAAGCTTCAGAGACACCCCCCCACTCCGCTTTCCCCTGTGGTCGGTGGTGCCTCATGCCCAGGCCACAATGGCGAAGAAAGGTCAGGAGAACTTCATATATGGACTATCTCAGTATGTGAGGCATCATATCTTCACTCATAAAGACAATAGGTGAATGGAACAAAAATGGTTACAGAAAATTATCTGCAAAAGCAGTTGTGGATTAAAAAACCAAAAAACAAAAAAAAAAACCCCACCCCCTTGCCTCAGTTCAAGGCACCTCTGAAGAAATACCTCCACTTTGTCTCACTGTCACATACTGTAAGCAGGCTGAGGCCTCTGTTGGGACTGCATGGCAGTTTGATATCTCTTTCACCCAGCATTGCTGCTCTCCCATCCTGGTAGACAGTATCATCCTGAGCATATCTGAGGAGCCTACATGGGTAGAACTTTACTTCACTGTTTCTTGGGAAACACAATCTGCAATGATTAATTAAAAAAATAAAAGTAAAAAAAAAAAAAGCAATGTAATGAGGCAGGATTTGGAATTCTGAAGTTTATGGGCTGGAGTGATGGTTTATCAGTTAAGAGAGCTAGCTCCTCTTCCAAAGCACCTACTTTGAAGCTCACAACCTTTAGTAACTTCAGTTCCAGGGGAATCAGTGCCCTCTTCTGGCACTAGACACACACAGGGTGCACAGACTTACACACAAGCTAAACACTCATACACGTAAAGAAAGTAAAAATAAAAACAAAATATATTTGTAAAAAAGATTCTGAAATTTATAAAGTTTGTGAGGGAAGGATGTAGTCTTTCATAGAAATACAAGCTACAACACACCTTTAATCCCAGCACTTGGGAGCCAGAGGCAGGCAGATCTCTGTGAGGTCGAGGCCAGCCTGGTCTACAGAGTGAGCTCCAGGACAGCAGGGGAGTTACACAAAGAAACCTTGTCTCAAAAAACACAAACAAAGACAGACAAAAAAAGAAATGCAAGCTATCCATTTTAATATATTTACTTTCTGAAAATGGAGAGACATCCAACTTGAGTTCTAGCAGAGGCTTGCTTACTGCTCTATTGGGACAGCTCACTCCACTGTCTGAAAGCAGAGGGTGCTTTAGTCTGGAACATGGGAGAACAAATGACTTTCCAAGTGGTTTTTTTTTTCCAGGCAGACAGGCATAGCTCCCAAAAGGCTAATGCTTGCTGGAGGAACTGAGAGTTCTCTAGAGATCTACTTACCATACATATATCTACACTTAAGGCAAGGAGGGTAATTAGCACTGAATACTGCGGGGGAGAGCCACACACAGTATAGGAACAATCATTCTACAAGGCAGTTCTCAAAGGGCCAATATTTCTCTCCCTTTTCTTTACCAGGATTTTTACTGGACCCCATGTGCACAGGAGTGCAGTAATCATAATCCTAAATTCAGATCCAAACTTTCATCACTTATGAGGAAAGGCTGCTTTTAAAATTGTTCCTCGCGTACTTGCTGACTTCAATATTAAATCACTTCCCAACTGGAAATGAAAACAATGCCTAGCTTCCATCACCTCTACAGAAAAGATTGTATTTCAAGGCTGGATATGCACTGATTACTTGGTTTATTGAGCCTCGCTACATCCTCTGCCTGGCCTGGAACTTGCTCTGTAGACTTTTAAACTTGGAACTTAAAGATTTGCTTGCCTCTGCCTCTGCATCTTGAGTGCTGGGATTTTAGGCATGCACCACCATACCTGGCTGCTTGTTGGTTTTGATACTGAAATAAACAATTGTGAAATATGTGCCCAATATAAAATTAAAACAATGACAATGACACATACCTCTCTGCCACCTTGGTCACCTTCTTCTCCTCCCACCCATCTTAGGACTTAGGTTTGTTTCTCAATTCCCTTGCTTTCCTTTTGATACGCTTCTCGTCTACTTGTATATATTTATTAAGAGTGCACACTTTGGGTTGTTTGTAAGTTTATAGGGTATTTTTTTTTTTTTACTTTCCCGTATTGCATTTTCTAATAAAATGGATTGTGAATAGATTTCATGCAGGATGTAATCTCTAGGGACTTTTAAACTTAAAATCCCTAAGATTCACTCATATTGTCCTGTGCCGCTCTGTTCATTTCTCTCGCTTTTTTATTTTTATATTTTAAAAATAAGGCATTAACTCTAAGCAGTACAAAACTTCCACACACTTGTGGAAATGTATCTACTGTCCACCATTTTCTTATCTGTTCCTCCATCTAAAGTACATCATTTCTCCCTCCGTTATTCCACAATGTCTTCAGTACTTTACTCGGTCTTGTGAACGTGCATGCCTTGCCTTTTCTTTTCCCAACAGTGTCAAGGAACCATAGAATCATGTGTTTAATCACAGGAGGGATAGTGCTTGTTTTTTCTAGAAAACCAGAACAGAGAAATCAAAATGCCTTTGATACAATGCCACATTTGAATAACCCCTGTGCCTACAAATAAACCTTGCTCTTGTGTCTCCCTTCAGCCCACCTGAGGCCTTACACCAGTTGAGCTGTTTGTAAAGATTCATTTGGTTGGGCATAAAGAACTCTCCTGTGGCATTGAAAACACATCCCTCAGAGAATAAAGGACCAAGCTGTTGGGCATAATGACAAGCGCGTGCTAAACCTTAGCCGTGCAGGCCCTTCACACACCTGGAACAACAGCCCGATGCTTCCGAGAGACAATAGCAGAAAACGAATCTCATGTGTATTCCAGATGGTTCTGAAGGATCCCAGACAAAAAGCATCCCTCCCCACCCCCTTCTCGAAGCAACTCTGATTAAAATTGCCTATGACTTCCAGCTAAATACTAGAAGTTAAGCAGTGAATGTCACCGCCATGTGTCACGGTGCCCCGTTATCATCAAATTTGCATGTGAATGGGAATGCATCTTTGGGGAAGAGATTAAAAACGCTCCAAAATAGTAAGATTGCACTGACTTCTTGGTGAAGGTAAAGACAGGACACTCAGACTCCACACTGAGATTAATGCAGACGGAAGAGTCAATAAGTGAGCTGAGGTCCACGATACTGGAGAGTCTGAGAGACTGGAACCCCCAGCTCTGAGAAGCAGAAGCCAGTGGATGGTACAGCCACATTTCCACAGGGACAGAGAGAACGCAGTCCATCATTCACAACAGCTTTTAAAAGAGCAAATATTTTCTATTCACTCTAAAGAAAATTATGTTTGTGAGACTAGGAAATTGTGTGGATGCAAATTCTCCAACCTAGTAATTATCTCTGATCCATTTCAATAAGCAAAGGTTTGGGGGAATTATTCATGTATGAATCATTTTCACCGCTTTTTATTTGCAGAATAGATTGGAACTGTATGAATAAAAGACCTTCAACTCCTATTAACATTTTGTATGCAATAGAGGCTCTCTAGAAATTAAAAGACAAACATTGGTAAATCAATAAAGGAAAACATTATTTTATTTCACCTTGGGCTCAGCCACCCACTGCCTATCTTTCCTTCATCCTTGGAAGTTTTTCTTTTGAGCTGACCCAGCCAGAATGTAGACAGTTGATGAAGAGGTGGGGGTGGGCAGTGCTGCTCAAGGATGTTGCTTCAGTAAAGGTTAGATTTTTATGGGGAGTGGAAAGACCAAAAAAAAAAAAAGTGATTTTCTTGGCTAGATTTAAAGATCCATGTAGGGAAGTGGTTATAGAGGAAGAGGCAGAGGCAGACTGTGGAAGCGTTTGTGGAAAACTGGAAGCGGTACAAGCCACATCGTGTGTGTGTGTGTGTGTGTGTGTGTGTGTGTGTGTGTGTGTGTGTGTGTGTAGGATGGGTAGGATGGGTGTTGTTCAAGGATTTAGGATAACCAAGCATTACCAGAAAGAGGCAACAACTGAAGTTCTGGTATAAGAAGGACTGCGGCCAAGACACTGACTCTGCTACCACCAGGACATCTTGTGTAAGACAACATTATTTCTCTCTAAAATGAGGATATTAACAATCTCCAAAGTTGGGCATGTTGGCACTTTCCTGTAGTCCCAAGTACCTAGGAGACAGAGGCAGGAGGATTTCCAAGAGCTCAAGTTAAAGGTCAGCCTGGTTTCCATCGATTGCTCTATATTCATTCTCTGTATTAGATTAATAAAAATAGCCATTACTCTTGCACAAGGTCATAATATTCAAGAACCTAGTTATGGGGCTAGTTGAAGATCAGTAGCAAAGTACTTACCTAACACAAAAGGTCCTGGGCTTGATCCTTGACACTACAGAAAAAAAATATCAGCAATAACACAACATAGTGGAAGCATGTCTGTTTTCATTTTAAACAGCATTAAAAATTGTGCCCTTCTTAGAGTAAGCCTTACAACAATTTAGAATATCCCTAGGGCAAAGTGAACTTCATATACTGAAACTGCCAAGAACAAACACAGGTGAACTTCAACTTCGGTTTCTCTGCAAGTTTTCTGTGGGAAGAAAAGAAAAATTGGCCCAGGTCTAGATAAAAGATTTGACTCACATGTGCAAGGCAAGTCTATGCAGGGAACACACAGTCATGGCTCTGTCAGCCGGGAATTGCCTCCCCCAGGGAGGAGCCCAACAGCTACAGATTGTAGCAGATGGGGATTAGGTTTTCTTTGTTTCCCTTTAAAGGGCTGAAGCACAAGAACAGGATGGAGTTACTCAATTGCAGAATTAGGCAACTCCATACGCACCTTTTACAGCAGTTTTTTCTTCCTATTGAAGGAATGAGGAAATTCAATGGAAAGGGCTTGCTTGTTTTCTAAATAAGAAACTTAAAAGTCAGGTAAGGCAAACTTATGTTACTTAGCTAAGTGGGTGATGGTGCGAGGCAGAGGAAAGCCTATGACACAATGATGATGTATCAAAGATCAAACCCGAGTTCTTTGTTTATGGAAAGGGGAAGAATAAATTTAAAATATTATTTTAAAAAGAAAGAAGGGAAGGATTTAATTAAGTGGTTCAGTCACTTTCAAGATCTCGAATCCTTAACCATGTTAGCCATATTTTATCTATATATTTTAGGTCTTTCCATCAACATATGATCTTCCCTTTCATTAAAAAACTAAAGGACTTCCTCCTCCCATTTTAGAATGTGTGCTATGCTCTCATTTGAAGTCATGTATAGGGCCCTTTGAGGTAGCATGGTTTTGGGTTTTTTGGGTTTTTTTAAGATTTTATTTATTTGTTTATTATGTATACAGCGTTCTGCCTGAATATATGCCTGCATACCAGAAGAGGGCACCAGATCTCAATATAGATGGTTGTGAGCCACCATGTGGTTGCTGGGAATTAAACTCAGGACCTCTAGAAGAGCAGCCAGTTCTTAACCTCTGAGCCATCTCTCCAGCCCACATGCTTTTTTATTTATATTTCTATCTCTAAAATCATTTACCAATACATTGTGATCCAAAAATATATAAAAACAATAGTATGTCTTAGCCAATTGGGATTCATCTTAAGTATTCAAAGATGGCTGAAGAGTCAAAAATAATTAATATGGCTCACTATATTATAGATTACAAAGGAAAATCATTTAATTCTATCGAATGATTCCAAAACAACATTCAACAATATCTAACATCCCTTCATGAGAAGACTCTCAGCAAACAGAAGAAAGAACTTCACCTTGATAAGTAACATCTACAAAAATAAAAAGTAAATATTGCAGCTAATATCAAACTTCACATTGATATTTCTGGAGATCAGGAACAAAACTAAAACATTCTTTTTATCACTCCAATTCAACATGCTATTATTAGCTTACCTAGTTAGATAAGACAAAAAAAGTAATTTAAAAAAGATAGAAAAGAAGAAATGAAATCG
This sequence comes from Peromyscus attwateri, assembly GCA_902168425.1. Taxonomy (NCBI): domain Eukaryota; kingdom Metazoa; phylum Chordata; class Mammalia; order Rodentia; family Cricetidae; genus Peromyscus; species Peromyscus attwateri. The sequence continues at coordinate 63,367 of CABHPP010126143.1, forward strand.
TCATTATTCACAGATGACATGAATTATCTACTGAGAAAACTCTAAAGAATCTACAGGAACTAAAGAAAAAACAAAAAACAAACAAACAAACAAAAACCTTGCACGACTTATTACACTAGTATGGCAAAATCACAGGCTCCAAGGTCTGTACACTAAAGGGAAATGACTTTTAACAGAACTATCTGAAAAATTTAAAAAGTGTATAAGGTACAACTTGCAATGTCACCAGAATTTAAATTCTTGGTTATAAACACACCATAATACATATAGGACAGTGGTTCTCAACCGTTCTAATGTTTCAGTGCTTTGATACAGTTCCTCAGGCTGTGGCAGCCCCCAACCATAAAATTATTTTCTTTGATAATTCATAACTGTAATTTTGCTATTGTTATGATTTGTAATGTAAATATTTTTGGAGATAAGTATTTGCCAACGGGTTGTGACCCACGGGCTGAGAGCCACTGATATAGAAGTCACATGTGTAAAATTTTGAAACATAAATGAAAAAAATTAAGGAAACCTAACATGATTGAAGGGTAACTTGTGTCCATTGCTTGGGAACTGATCCATGGCTTCCATATATCGGTGAGTATGTACACTTGTATATTTTGGCTCTCTGGACTTCAAGAATTAGAAGCAGGCTCAGCTCAGTAACATCATTATAAAAAGGGAAAATAGCAGTCCATCGCCTTAACCACTCGGCCACCTTGTCCCACATACCCAAGGAATGCTCAATCATACCACAAGAGCACTTGCTCAGCTATGTTCATATCAGCGTTATTTGTAATAGCCAGAACCTGGAAACAACCTAGATGCCCTTCAACCGAAGAATGGGTAAATAAACTGTGGTACATATACACAATGGATACTACTCAGCAGAGAAAAGCAATGACATCATGAGGTTTGCAGGCAAATGGATGGATCTAGAAAAAATCCTCCTGAGTGAGGTAACCCAGACTCAGAAAGACAAACATGGTATGTACCCACTCATAGGAGAATACTAGTTGTGGAACAAGGATGACTGGACAGCTACTCACAACACCAGGGAGGCTACCTGGAAAACAGGACCCCAAGAAAGACACTGGGATCGCCAGATGAGATCTACATGAACAGTCCGGACGTGAGTGGGGGTAATGAGGGGCGAGGGGCGAGGGAAAGAGAACTTGGGGGAGCGGGAGACCCCAGCTGGATCAAGAACAGAGAGGGAACACAAGGAATGTTCATGGTAAATGAAGACCACATGAGAATAGGAAGAAGCAAAGTGCTAGAGAGGCCCACAGAAATCCACAAAGATGCCCCCACAATAGACTGCTGGCAATAGTCGAGAAATAGCCCGAACTGACCTACTCTGGTGATAGGATGGCCAAACACCCTAATTGTCATGCTAGAAACCTCATCCAATTACTGAGGGAACTGGATGCAGATATCCAAGGTCAGGCCCCAGGTGGAGCTCCGGGAGTCCAATTGGCGAGAAGGAGGAGGGTTTATGTGATCAAGAGTTGTTGGGACCAGGGATGGATGGAATACAGGGACAAGTGGCCAAACGAATGGAAACACATGAACTGTGAACCGATGGCTGAGGGGCCCCCAACTAGATCAGGCCCTCTGAATGGGTGAGACAGTTAATTGGCTTGATCTGTTTGGGAGGCATCCAGGCAGTTGGACCGGGTCCTGTGCTCAGTGCATGAATTGGCTGTCTAAAACCTGGGGCTTAGTAGAGATGTTTGGCTCAGCCTGGGAGGAGGGTACTAGACCTGCCTGGACTGAGTCCACCAGGTTAATCTCAATCCTCGGGGGAGTCTTTGCCCTGGAGGAGATGGAAATGGGGGGTGGGCTGGGGGGAGGGGGCGGGGCGGGAAGGGGGAGAACGGGGGAATCCATGGCTGATATGTAAAGTTGAATTATATTGTAAAATAAATTTTAAAAAAAAAAGAAAAAAATAAAAAGGGAAAATATAAGAGCCTCTAGAAAAATATGAGAGCGTCTAGAAAAATAGTGGCTGATTCTAGGAGTGTTATAGTTAAATTTCCGTTGTCGTGAGAAACAACGTGATCCCAAAGCAATCTGGGAGGGAAAGAGTTTATTTCATCTTACAGTTGATGTTCCATCACGATGGGAAGTCAGGGCAGGAATTCAGGGCAGGAACTGAAACAGAGGCCATGGAGTATCAATGCTTACTGGCTTGCCCTTCATGGCTTGCTCAGCTTTGCTTTTTTTTTTATACAAGCCAGGACCACCTGCCCAGGGTTGGCACAGCTCACAGTGGGTTGGGCTCTCCCGTATCAATCACTAATCAAGAAAATGACCCTGACATGAAGAGAGACAATCTGATGGAGGTATTTTCTCAGTTGAGGTTCCCTCTTGCCAGATGACTCTAGCTTGTGTAATGCTAACAAGACCTAGCTAGCACAAAAAGTAAGGAAGAAAATATGCAAAATAAACTTGGGACAACTTATAGTGTTGGTATGTAAGGGATCACTCAAACGAACACACACAGGCAAACTCATATACACACAGAACACAAGCATGAGCCAAATGGATACTGAAAGAATCAAAACAGTATCCACTGGCCAAGGCTACAATAATCTAAAAAAAAAGTTAATTTTTTTTATAAATCCAAGACAAATATCAGATGATTACTCAACAGCTAAAAAAAAAAAAAAAAAAAAAAAAAAAAAAAAGGGCTCCTTGCGTTAAAATCCATGGTCTTTCTGGACCTGGCCAAGCAGGAGGCACCATCATGGATGTTGACATTCGCCACAACAAAGACCAAAAGGTTCTACGCAAGGAGCCCAAGAGCCAGGACATCTACCTACAGCTGCTAGTCAAACTGTACAGGTTTCTGGCTAGATGAACTGACTCTACCTTCAATCAGGTTGTGCTGAAAAGGTTATTTATGAGTCACACTAACCAGTCACCTCTGTCCCTGTCCTGGATGATCAGAAAGATGAAGCTACAAAAACTAACTTTGGATCTTACTGTTATTAAAAAAAAGCTTTGAGCCAGGCGGTGGTGGCGCACGCCTTTAATCCCAGCACTCGGGAGGCAGAGCCAGGCGGATCTCTGTGAGTTCGAGGCCAGCCTGGGCTACCAAGTGAGCTCCAGGAGAGGCGCAAAGCTACACAGAGAAACCCTGTCTCGAAAAACAAACAAACAAACAAACAAACAAAAAAAAAAGCTTTGAAAAAAATTCGTAAGTCTATAGTGTTATAAATAATGATTGGATAAAGAAAGGAATGATTCAGGAAGAAGGTAAAGCTCTCAGGCAGAAGAATTATAAGTAATTTATGTGGATACCCTGTCTTTGAAAAGGTGGAATTACTCAGCTAAGATTGGAAACTAGGCAGGAGCCACAGCATTAGCCCACTCCATCCTGTGGTTCCTTAATATCACTTTAACAATCCATGTATAAAAAGAAAGCAAGAACATAGGTTCGTCCAAGAATGAGGTTTGAGCTGAGGATACAGTTGAACTAGAAGGGGCTTAGGATGCCGGACCTGCTCTACTGTGGTTGACATGATGCTCTAGGCTAAGCAGGGAAAGTGGACACCAAGCAAAACATTGGGACCTAGATAAAGGAAGGCTGGGTTGTTCCCCAAGAAGGGAATGCACGAAGGAGGCTGAAAACGGAACTCAGAGGCAGAGATGGTAACTTGGGGGAAGAGCAAATTAACCAAGGGACACTTACATTTTCACTGCAGCGGAGGGTGGGGAGGGAAGAGGGGGAAGGGATGGAGGTGGGAGGGAGGAGGGGGGGGGGGGGGGGTGGAATGGTAAGAAGACAGCACAGCTGCATGGTTTTGAGCCTGAGATTTCTGGAAAGTTTACTGGAGTCTGTAAAGACCATCAGCCACTGGGCTTTCCTCATCCTGGATCTCAAGCAGACTGCCTCTGATGTTTGAGACGACAAATTAAAGGATGGCAAGGAACAATGTGTCTGTTCTTGAGGAGCTGAAAGTGGAGTTGCTCCTTATCTCATCCATCCATCCATCCATCCATTCATTCATTCATTCATTTGTTGAGGTTGGGTCTCACTAAATAGTCCTGACTGGTCTTGAACTTGATATACAAGCTGGCCTAGAACAGATATCCATCTGCCTTTGTTTCACAAGTGCCGGAATTACAGGTGGGCACCACCGTATCTGCCGAGGTTGCCTGAAGTTATCTCACTATGAGAAGCTGTTTTGTTGTTGTCTCTTTGTGTTGTTTTGTTTTTTTCTCAAATACACCAGCAACACTGAGCACTGCTTGTGGGTCTGAGGCTTCATGTTAAGAGGATCCTCTGTAAGTGGCTGTTCCTTGAAGTGGGAAAGGCAGGCCATCGCATCACCTTGCAAAACTTGCCATGCCCAGCTAAATACAGTTCAGTCGACACATTCAAAAACATTCTGCATGTTCTACAACAGCAGCCATTCCTTTGCTGCCGCGTGGTCTGGATTTCATCAATGGGAACCTCACTTCAGGTGGGCAGATGAGAGTAAGTGTTCACTCGCTCTGTGGCTTAGTCACAATCCATCTCTTAGATTTTCCTCATCCTCCCTCTTTAGTCTCTGAACATGAATGCGACTGAAAGTCAGCTTTTCTGCTTCTCTTTCTTTTCTTTTCTCTGTGTGTGTGTGTGTGTGTGTGTGTGTGTGTAATGTATGCACACGTGCGTATGTGTGTATGTGTGTATATATGTGTGTGTATGTGTGTGTATGTGTGTATATGAATGTGTGCGTATATGTGTGTGTGCATGTGTGTGTGTGTGTGTGTGTGAACATTCTTGGCCTGTTCAATTCCATGCCTGTTTTTACTTCCCTCTCCTGAAATGCTCTCACGACTGTGTGAACACATCTAACTTGATCTTTAATAGGCTCTTGAAGTCACCTCTCCAGTGACGGTTCTTCTGAAGATGCATGTCTCCTCCCCCTCCTTACTCTTATTCATGGGCAGAACATTTTTCAGTTAATAAGTTTTTTAATTTTGGAGGATTTTGTACATGAGCTTTGTTGGGGAGGCAGAAGTTTTCAATTGTTCATTTGTGGCAGTATCTATACTCGTTTTAGGTAATCAATAGTGTTTGTCGAATTAATGCATGAAGCCTTTGGTTGTACTTCTGTCACACAGCAGCTCAGAGTCTACATTCCTTTCTTTTTTTTTTTTTTTTTTTCTTTTTTCCCTCCTGGTTCTGGGGACTAAATTCAAGACCTTCAGTACACTGGCCGACTGCTGTGTCAATGATCTACTTTACCAACTTCAGCTTCTTGAAACACATTTTCCTTGTTTTGAAGGCCAGCTTTGCACTCACAGGCTCTTGTCTCTGGTTCCCACTTGCTGGGATGACAAGCAGGAACCAACCACTATTCCCGGCTGTGCAGGTTTTTTGTTGCTGCTGCTGTTGCTGTTACTTGGGGTGTATACAGCATATGTGCAGGTGTTTGTGCACATATGCACATGTGTTTTTGTGGGTGTGTTGCTTAGGCACATTCATGCACATGCAAGAGAAGGGCACCAGGTGTCTTCCTCTGTCACTGTTCAGCTTCTTTTTTTAGGCAAGCATCTCTCACTGAAGGTGAAGCTTGCCATTTAGCTAGGAATGCTGGCCAGTGAGCTCTGAAACCCTCTAACCTCTGCCCTCCACTGCTGCAGTTACAGGCACGTGCGGCCAGGCCCGGGTTTTTCTGTGACTGATGGGGACTTTCTTGCTTTCACACTTCTTGGTTTCATGGCAATCATTCCTACCCACTGAGCCATCTCCTTGGCACTGGAGATTTTTAAAAAATCAATATTAAACTGTTATTTCTACAAATGTAAAACTCAATTTTTGTTATTTCTACTTTGCTCTGTTTTACTATGATAGTAAATGTCTACTAACTAACTAATTAACTATATATATCATTTATTTTCATTATTTTTAATCATGTGTATGTGTGTGTCTGTGTGGAGGTATATGCTATTGCTAGTACCCACAGAGACCATCAGAGAGTGGCAAATCTCCTGGAGTTGGAGTTAGAAGCAGTTGTAAGTCACTAGATGTGGGTGCTTGGAACCAAACTTTGGTCTATTGGGAGAGCACTATGTATCTTTAGCTCCCCAAAATGTGTCTCCAACCCCTACCAAGAATATACAGAACAAAAGGATTAAGAATTTAAAATGTCTATCCATTACTCCAAGAGCATCAGAAGATCAATTTGCTGCATATTATTCTAGAAAGTTCTGGTGTCATTTAGAGGCTCAGTATCTGTCAGCTATACATTTGGAGGAACTATTACGAATGACACAGAACTAGTGACTATTGGGTGAGGATTAGGTAGATTTGAGTCTTCATAAATTTGAGGGGTATGCAATTAAAGACAAAATCAGGGAACACTTCTCCACTGCTGGTGGAAGTACAGACTAGTACAGCCATTATGGAAATCAATATGACGATTACTCAGAAAATTGGGACTTGATCTACCTTAAGACCCAGTTATACCACTCTTGGGCATATACCAAAAGGATGCTCCATCCTAACACAAGGACACTTGCTCAATAATGTTTATTGCTGCTTTATTCATAATAGCCAGAAACTGGAAACAACCTAGGTGTCCCTCAACCGAAGAATGGATAAAGAAAATGTGGTACACTGTAGATGTAACCAACCGTTTTATTAAATAAAAAACACAGAACCAATGCAAGGAAGAAAGCCAAGAGGTCAGAGCTAAGAGCTAAAACCTTACCCTTCCTCCTGCGGTGGTCCTACCTCTCTGAAGGAGGAGCTACTTCCTGTGTTAAAGTCTTTATATAGAGTTTCTGTTCTGCCTTCTCATTGGTTGTAAACCCAACCACATGACCGCCTCATCACGGCCTGTCTGTATAGACCTCCAGGTGTTCCATGGTTGGTACTGAGATTAAAGGCATGTGTATCCAATGCTGGCTGTATCCCTGAACACACAGAGACTTACCTAACTCTGCCTACCAAGTGCTGGGACTACAAGCGTACGCCACCACCGCCCTGCTTTCCTATGGCTTGCTGATAGCTCTGACCCCCAGGCAATTTTATTTATTAACATACAAATAACATTTAAGTACAAAAGAAAATATCACCATAGTACATTTGCACAATAGAATATTACTCAGCTGTTAAAAACAATGACATCGTGAAATTTGCAAGCAAATGGATGGAACTAGAAAGAATCATCCTGAGTGAGATAACCCAGACTGAGAAAGACAAACATGGCATGCACTCACTTAGAAGTGGACATTAGAAGTGGACATTAGCTGTCAAGTAAAGGATAATCATGATACAACTCACAGACCCAGAGAGGCTAAATAACAAGGAGGGCTTAAGGGGGAGGGGGCACATGGATCTCCCTGGGAAGGGAAAATAGAATAGATTTTGTGGATGGACTGGGGGAAGGCAGGAATGAGAACAGGAGGGATCTGGGTAGGGTTGAGAGGAAGGAAGGGAGAGAGTATTGGGAGAAATGACTGGAATTTGGGGTCACTTGGGGGCAATGTAGAAACCTAGTGCAGTAGAAACTCCCCAGAATCTACAAGAGTGACCCTAGTAAAGTCTCTTAGTAATGGGGGATATGGAGCCCAAACTGGTCATCTTCTATAACCAGGTAAGGCTCCTAACAGAGGGACTGAGACATCAACCTAGCCACAAAACCTTCCACCTACAATCTGTCCTGCCTGCAAGATGTGCTGGGACAACAGCGGTATAGAGTAGCCAACCTATGACTGGTCCAACTTGAGGCCCACGATGTGAGAGGGAGCCCATGCCTACATTGCCTGGATGGCCAGGAACTAGAGGCTGGATAGCCTAGAGACCCAGGACAGAACCATACACAACTGGGGAAAAAAAAAAAGAAAAGAAAAGTCAATGAAATGATTCCTAATGATATTCTGTTTTGCTCAAAGACCAGTGCCTAGCTGGTTGTCATCAGAGGAGCATCATCCAGCAACTGATGGGAGCAAATGCAGAGACCCACAGGCAAACGTTAGGCAGAGCTCTAGGAACCCCTCAGAAGAAGAGGAAGGACTGTAGGAGCCAGAGTGGTCAAGGACAGCATGAGAACATGCCCCACAGTATCAACTAGGCAGGGCTCATAGGAGCTCACAGAAACTGAAGTGGCAATCACAGAGCCCCTATGGGTCTGAGCTAGGCCCCCTGCATATGCCTTATGGTTGTGTGACTTGATATTCTTGTGGGACTCCTAACATTGGGAGTGGGGGAGTCTCTCTGACTATTAGTTGTAGTATTAAGGCAACTCCACGTAGTTAAAAGGGAGGTTTATTTTGTGGGGTAACTTACAAGTAAAGGGATAGGTTACAGGGTCCAGGAAAGGTGTAGGGGAGTCCAGCGGTGTTCTCTGGAGAACTCTGTTCAATCTACCTCCAGCATCCAGGATCCAGGAACCAAGAGAGGCGGCACAAGATCTCGGGTCTTAAGGGCTCCTGTCTCAGCCCCGCCTTGTAGGTGTGACAGTTACCAAAGCCTCAATGGGGGTAGTACTTCCAGGTCAAAGCTGGAACAGCTACCCACTACATCTGACTCTTTTGTCTTTTCCTCCTAACTAGTTGGCTCACCCAGCCTTGATGTGACAGTTTGTGCCTAGTCTCTTTCTATCTTGTTAGGCCATGTTCAGTGGATATCCCTGGGAGACTTGCTCTTTCTTCTTTTGAAAGAAAACGGGGTGGGGGGGCTGGAGAGATGGCTCAGCAGTTAAGAGCACTGACTGCTCTTCCAGAGGTCCTGAGTTCAATTCCCAGCAACCACATGGTGACTCACAACCATCCATAATGAGATCTGGTGCCCTCTTCTGGCCTGCAAGCATATATGTAGGCAGAACACTGTATGCATAATAAATAAATAAATCTTTTAAAAAAACTATTAAAAAAAAGAAAGGAAACGGAGGAGGAGTTGATCTGGGGGACACAGGAGGAGAGGGAGGGACTAGGAGGTGTGGAGGGATAGGAGGGGATAGCACAATCAATAAAGCACTTGCCATGCAAGTGTGAGGACCTGTGCTAAATTGCCCAGAACCCACATGAAAAGATTTGGTGTGGTGAAGGGAGCTTGTGATGCAGCAGTGAAGAGATAGACAGGAGAATCCCTGGGGTTTGCCGGACAACTGATGTAGCCGAATTGGTGAGACCATGTCTCAAATAATAAGATAGAGAGCATTTGAAGAAGACATCCAGCATTGGCCTCTGGCCTCTACACATACATAAATACATGTGCATGTCCACTCGAATGCATGTATGTGCACACCTCACAAACACACACACATAAAAGAGGACCTGCCAGGGGCCAAAGAGATAGCTCAGCAGTTAGGAGCACTAGCTGCTCTTCCAGGTTCAGTTCTCAACACCCACATCACAGCTTATAATGTTTGTCACTCAGTTCCAAGGGTATCAGTTGCCCTCTTCTGGCCTCCATGGGCACCAGGCATGAAAATGATGCACAAACATTCATACAGGCAATACACTCACATGCATAAAACAAAATAAAAAGTTAAAATTAAAAGTGGGCCAGGTAGCCACAAGCAATTAAAAACTATCCTTCTAATTCACATTAGTAGTTTCTGTCCTGAGCCTATGTAAGATCATTTTAATAGAAGTGATACTGGCTAATGTTAAGCAAACATAATAATATCTTTTTATTTATTTCTTTTACTTTTGAGATTATAAGTACATCATTTCACCCTTTCCTTTCCTCCCCTCAAGCACTCCCATATACTCATTCTTTCTCTCTTTCAAATTCATGGTTTCTTTTTTCTTTGTTGTTACATGCATACACACATACATGTAAATGAGTGTGGAAAATCATTCAAGTTCACTCCCAATCAGAGAAAAGTACACCAAGCATATTGGTTCCAGTCTTTATGAGGATGATGCTTTACGTAAGGCAGGATGCAGATGTGCACACTGTCTAGGGCTTCAACCAAAGTACAAATGGAAATCTTTTTGAAAAGTTGTGAGTGTGTAAGTGTGTGTGTGTGTGTGTGTGTGTGTGTGTGCCACATAAAGCACAGTCCAGTCATTCATTCCATGGGGGATTATTGGCTTCTCAGTGGTATTAGAATAGACATTGTCCTTACCATCAGACACTTAAAGGGTTGCAGGAATGAGGGGAGCAATTACAATCTCACTGAATTCACTTCACTTCGTGAAAGTATGTGCTATGAAGTGAAATCATAGGTGCTATGAAGTCATGAAGAAGTAGGTGCTACAGTGCTAATAAACCAAAACATTTCATTCATGAAGTATTGAGGAGAGAGATGGGCTTTGTATGGATTATGTATGTCTTCATGGCCAAGCGGCCAAGAGGATGCCACAATGAGGATGGTGAAGAAAGAGAAATATTTTTCCATCTTGAACCTGGGGTGAAATATCTAAAATGATAATAAACAAAACCGGGGGAAGTGGGCTTCACTATGACACCAACTCCTCAGAAATCCAGCAATATAACTGGTAAAAACTTGAATACATCATTTTAACATGGTTGCAACTTATAGTTAATTGTATTGTAAAAATGCATACTAAAATCATGTATATCCCTTGAAAGTTCCTAGAAGTTGTCCTTAAAGGCTTGTGAAGGAAAACTTACTCCAGAATGCTATCCAGCTCCTGCTCACAACAGTGAGATCTGCAACATTAGAGCCATGACTAGCACCCTAGCTACAGCTCCTGCTCACACAATGAGAATCTGCAGCATTAGAGCCATGACTAGTACCCTAGCTACCACTCTTACATATTCTGGGATATTACAGATCTTTCCTCATATTTACCATCATGTCTAGGAAAAGCTACACACGCTCTCACTCACATTCACCTAATTCAGATCTAAACTCCAGGATCAGCCCGGGTAACAGCAGATAACAACTGTAAGACAGTAGGTGTTGTGGAAAGAATATGTTTCTTGCCCTTACACTGTAAAGATTTGTTTCATAATTTGAGGGAGAAAAAACAGTTATCTATAGAAAAACAATGACAAAAATATACAAAACCCAAAGCTGGGCCTGGTGGCTCATTCCTGTAATCCTATCACTTGGGAAGCTAAGGCAGAAGGATTTCCACTAGTTCAAAGCTAGCTTGATCTACATAGTGAGTCCCAGACCAGTCTGGACTACAGCATAAGACTGTTTCAGTCACCTTTCTGCCCAGCTCATTTGTATATTTACAGGCTTACTATAGAAATTCTCAATATTGTGAATATGTCCTTTCTCGTGAAATTGGTCTATAGATTTGTTCCAAGTCCCATCATAATTCTAGAGGGATTTTGAGTATGAGTTAAAAGGCTAAATGAGTATGGAAATCTAAGGGTGCTAGAATGTTCATAGTGATTTACAAAAAGGAAGAAGCAAAGGTTTACTGTAATGCTACTGTAATAATCAGAACAGTTCACCATTAGAATGAAGGAGGCAATGAAGGGAGGCAAACCTATCAACAGAGGAGCACACAGAGCCTAGTTCCTTTGGGCCACTCACCAACTCCCAAATCATGACATGGAGACTTCTTACAAGTTATGAATGCTCGGCCTAGCTTAGGCACATTTCTGGCATAAGCTAATTTTTGACTTAAATTAAACTGTTTCTCTTCATCTACCTTTTGCCTCAGGACTTTTTACCTTTCTTTCCTTCTGTATACCTTACTTTCACTGCTTCTGTGTCTGGCTGGCTGGTGGCTGCCTGGCTTCTGACCCCAGGCATGTCCCTCTCTCTCTCCTTCATTCTCTCCTCCCCCTTCTTTTCTCATTCTTATTTTTCTCCTCCTATTTATTCTCTGCCCACCCGCCTCACCTATCCTTCTTCTGCCTAGCTATTGGCCATTCAGCTTTTTATTAGACCAATCAGGAGCCTTAGGCAGGCAAGGTGAAGCAATTGCAACACATCTTCACATTAATTAAACAAATGTAGCATAAAAAAGTAACACACCTTTACACAGTTAAAGTAATATTCTGCAGCATAAACAAATGTAACTCTTCTTTGCCTAGTTAAAATAATATTCCACAACAGAACACACCCACAATTATATGGTTACTTGATTCTCAACAAAAGTACCAAAACAATCTGCTGAAGACAAAGAAGATTTTCAACAGATGGTGGAAGAAAACTGGATAGGCATATGGGAAAAAATTAGCCACAGCCTCTACGTTGCATCATACTCCAGAATTAGTCAAGATGAATTACAGACCTAAATGTGAAGTCAGGGCATATTACATTTGAAGCAGTATGAACAAAGTTCTCAGGAGAATAAAAGGGCAAAGATTAATAAACTTCATCAGCATTGAGAGCTGCTTATAAAATTGCAGCAAGAAGAAAATTAATTGGTGAACTATAGACTGAAGACAATATCAAAAATAAAACAGCACGTTTCTAACAAGACACTGGGTGTGTGTATATATATACCCAGTATATATATAGTTTCTTAGGTAAGAATATATATATATATATATAATTTCTTGGGTAATAATATATATGTTGTATATACGTTTTTTCCTAAGTAATTATCCATGTGTGTATACATACATATAATGTATGAATGATAGATAGCTAGTCTTATAGCTCAATATAAAGATGAACAGTCTAGTAAAAATAGGTTAAATATTTGAACAAACACTTCATTAAAAATAATACATAATTGGGCGGTAGTCACAAGAAAAACTGCCCAACATTGCTAGTCATCACATCCATCACAGGAGCTGAGTTCAAAATAACTAGAAACACAAATCCTAACCAAATACAAAGCAACTAGAATACGAGTGTGTGTGTGTGTGTGTGTGTGTGTGTGTGTGTGTGTGTGTGTGTAGGAAAAGTCTCACTATATATCTCAGGCTGGCCTTGAGTTTGAAAGCCTCCCATCTCAGTTTTTTGAGAGCAAGGATTACAGGAATGCCTAGCTATATGGCTTGATTATCTTTTTAGCGGATGGTAAAATATTCTAGCCATGTTGTAATACTTTCTTATGAAATTAATTATATATCTTTCTTATGCCCTGGTAATTTCAATTCTAGGTGGAACAGAAATTTGTATGCAAAAAAGACTTGTGAAAAATTCTTACATTAACTTCAATCAAAATAGTCGAAACTGGTGGGGAAAACACAGAGGTCTACTGATAGAAGAATGCAAAAACTAACTGTAAGCCAGGTGGGGGTGGCACAGGCCTTTAATCTCAGCACTCAGGAGGCAGAGGCAGGCAGATCTCTGTGTTTGAAAACAAAACAAAACAAAAACAAAGAAACAGAAACCTAACTAACTGCAAGATATTTACACAATGCAATACTATTTTGTGCAATCAAATACTTTTTGTGCAATCAAAAAGTGATTATAGGTACATGCAATAAGGCGGGTAAATCTCAAAAAAAAATGCATGCTGAGAAAAGGGGGTTGATTTTATATAACAGAGTAAATGTTATATGCAGGATTTCTGTTGCAAGCAAAGTTAAGTCTGCATTAGATAAACAGAACCACTGCTGTTTCTTGAGTAATAGTATGTTTTAATTTAGAAGGTAAATGAGGAACTTTTTGCAGTGAGTGCAATGTTCTATTCTTTTTTTTTTTCTGTTTTTCAAGACAGGGTTTCTTTGTGTTGCCCTGGCTGTCCTGGAACTAGCTCTGTAGACCAGGCTGGCCTCGAATGTTCTATTCTTGGTCACTGTAAACATTATACACCTAGCTTCATCTGGAAAGTGGAAACCTCAATTGAGGAAAATGCCTCCATCAGATTGGCCTGTCAAGAAGCCTGTGGGGCATTTTCTTCATTAATAATTGATGTGGGAGGGCCCAGCTTACTCTGAGCAGTGCCACCCTGGGTTGTATAAGCTATCAGGCTAAGCCAGTCATGAGGAACAAACCAGAAAGTGGTATTCCCCCATGGTCTCTGCTTCAGTTCCTGCCTCCAGGTTTCTGCCTTAAGTTCCTATTCAGACTTTTCTTAGTGATGGAATGGGACTTGGGGATTGTAAAATGAAATAAACCCTCTACTCCCTCGAGATGCTTTTGGTCATGGCATTTATCGTAGCAATCAGAAGCAAATAAAGACAATGGGAATGTGGGCATTACCACTTAAAATTTTTTTGTTTAATTTACAAATTTTACTTCAAAAGGCTTTAAATATAGAGTGAATCCTAGCTAATGCTACACAAGGTATAGTACTTAACAGGAAGAATATTAATGTCTCAAATTCACTTTGCAATGCATTGTGGAATAAGATGGACTATTGGTTCACTGGATTAATGGCTATGTATTCTGCCATGTAAAATTAAATGATAGTAATAGTTGAGTGTAGGTGATGAATATATCTATTTACCATAAAACACCTTCAAATATGTTGAATGTTTTGTAATAAAATGTTGGGGAGGAAAGAAGAAAGTTTGGTTCACTGTTCTGAGTTTCTTTTGATGAGTAATTAAACTTTTCTCCAAGAATCTCATTTCACAGTTGCAGGGACTCCAGCAGATGTCCACTCTCAAACTGCCTAGCAAAAGCCAATTACTAAATTCCTAGGAAATCTATGAGTCAGTTGTTGTCACATTGGTAGTTTGAATTGGCCACAGTGGGATTATTTACACCAGGGTATTGCTAAATGCTGCCCATCAGGGCTCCTTGGTTTTTGTTTTTTGAGAGTCTGTTGTTAAACATTTATCAACACACACACCATTGCCCACTCTCTACCACCCTCTGGCAAGGAAAATGAAACACAATAATAAACTAAGCAAAAACACATCTGAGTTAAAGTGGAATATGGACACCTTGTCCATATCAAGCCTTTTTAAGCATAGAAGAAAAAGACAATGACTAAGGATTGGCAAGAAACCTTGTCACACACATTATTTTAAAAGTAAGTTGTAGGTATTGGCTAAGGCACTTAATGCTTATGACCAATTATAATCATATATTTATGAATATCATGAAGCATGGAACAAAAAGCTTTGATGAGTCATTTTAAAATGTTTAGTTTAACATTTGCAATTACTTGTATTTGTGAAAATATAATTGGCAATAACAATTAACTTTTACATTCAATTAATGGTCTGATTTTTCAAGCTGTTTGTAAAGTTAAGTGGTAATACATTTCACCTCCCTGCATGTTGCATTTGCAATAAAGACAAAGATAGGAACTGTCCTTAAGTCATGGACAATAATTTGTTGAAATGGGTTAGAGGAGAGAAAACACCGTTTCTTCACTAGCAGCAAACTCCATTTTCTTTTACTGTGATGAGGTCAGTCCTTGAGTCAGAGCCTCCCTGTCTCCTATGACTGATCTCAGTACTCAGAAGCATAAGGAAGAAATGATCAGTAAGTCCTTGCAGTATGATAAAATCACCTGGGAAGCTTCATAATAAAGGAGAAACACTTTTGTCTTCAAGCAATTATGAACAAACTTGATACAGAAATACTCTACCACAAATTAGAGAAACTGGAAAAAATATGTTTCCTATCCATTTGGAGCTGAACACTTAAGGTACTATGAATCTACAGGACCAAGATAGAGAAGAGAAAAGAAACCTCAAAGGCTGAACATAGAAGGGGCCTCTATCCTTTCCTTGCCCCAGACATTTGAACTATGGGAAGTTGTTCCTGGTCTTATGCCAAATCTGACACAGGCATGGCAGCAGACCCTTCCTTGGCAGAATACAGCTTTCATAGCCAGTTTTTTGCTCATGCTGGTTTGAAGTTACAAAAGTTATTTCAAAGTCCCAAGTAGTCAAAGGCTGTTTTAGATGTGAGGGTTCATAGACTGATTGGCCATACAATTCTCTAAAATGCTTAGGAAACTTCTGGAATGTGTGAAGATCCCCAGTGTGTTTAGCCACAGCCCAATTTTTTTCTAGATACAAACTTTGTACTTGATTAAATGATTGAACCTGTGTCCCACCATGCCTTTCTCTTGAGTCAATGATAAATAACCCAAATATTGATGTCTATAAGCTTGTTCTTTAGGGCTTATGTGTCGTTACCGCACTGGTGTTAACCCAAAGGATTTCTGAATTCTTCTTAGCTTGTACAAACTCTTAGAATACAGTCTCAAAGTAAGAAGTAAAAGCCAACATCTATTATCCCCGGAGTCTATAAGCAAGTAGGTTGCCTGTCATCTAATATACTATAGGAGCAGTTCTACTGAATGTTTTTCCAGTGGCAAAAGAAACTGTTTCTAACTCTATGGCCATGATGTCGGATTGTTACCAACCATTATTTAAATCACTTGCATACATTTCACAGTTATGTCATAGCAATATCTAACTCCTATGTTAGTTCCAATTTCTTTACTAGTTGAAGTAGATACATTTGATTAATAAATATTACCCCCAAATCTGTAATAACTCCAATGTAATAAGCTCATTTGAAATATAACACATAAACAAAGCAAAATTCCCAATAAAGTTTCCTGATAGGTCAGTAGCTTAAACCCACATGGTGAATGAAGGAGCTCTCTCTGCATGAGAGGTCCCACTGTCATCATTTGCCCCAACAATCACATGGTTGTTTGATGAAATAATTGCTTATCAGAACTCCTGAGTAAGAATCCAACACTGAGTTTCACTTTACTTTTGTTGTTGTTGTTGTTGTTCTATTTCTGAAAACAGCACCTACACATTTCATTGAACACGGAGAAGTTGAGCTGGTGCCTAACTAGAGTCTTCATCCCTGCTGAAGAGTTTTCGCAGTACTGCATGGTGCTCTGCATGCTACAAGAGGGAAAGGGAAATACCAACCCAGCCATAAACCCTTCAGTCTATGATGGTGTCCTGTCTACGGGATACACTTGGGCAATGGTGGTACAACAGTTGTGAAAATAACCAACTACTATGTGCTTAGATTTAAGGTCAACTCCATAAGATAGAACCCAGGTCTGACACTGCTTGAGTGGCCAAGAACTTGAGACTAGGGAGGCCAGGAACCCGGGGGGGGGGGGGGGGGGGGGGGCGCGGGGGCAAATACTACTGTTCCACTAAAGAAATGTAGTAATATAATGACTCCTAATAATACTCATAGATAGGTATCTTCCTCAGCCATCATCAGAGATGCTTCTTCATGAAGTAGACGGGCACAAATACAGAGACTCAAAATTGGCAATGTGCAGAGAGTGAGGGACCTTGGAACACTCATTCCTAAATGGGATGTTTCCATCGAATCCCTCACCTCAGGGTCCAGTGAACTTTGAGAAAGAGGGAAAGGAAAGAGTCTAAGAGCCAGAGGAGATGGAGGACACTACTGTGGAGTAATCCTCATGTACACTGTAAAGATTTGTCACTCAAATTGGTTTAATAAAATGTTGATTGGCCAAGTAGCTGGGCAGGAAGTATAGGTGGGGTGACCAAACCAAGGATACTGGGATGAAGGAGGGCAGAGTCAGGAGTTGCCAGCCAGATGCAGAGGGAGCAGGAGATGAACGTGCCATGCTAATAAAGGCACTGCCACATGGCAAAGCATAAATAGAGATATGGGTCAATTTAAATGTAAGAGTTAGCTAATAACAAGCTATTGGCTGAACATTTTATAATTAATATAATTTGTTTATTTGGGACCTTTTGGTCGGGACAGATAAATTCTGCCTCTGTTTACAGGACACCAAGGAAACAATGTCTTCTAGATAAAACAGTACTGCTGCACAGATGAACTCAGAGAGACTGCAGCAGTATGCACAGGATCTACACAAAGTCTGCACAGGTCCAAACCATATGTGAGGTCCGAGATCCTAGCACTGAGAAGGGGAAGTGGATATGATCTGCTATCCCTAACCAAGAAGCTGTCTCCAGTTGACAACTGCTCACAAAGGAAAAATTAGTTTTCTCCCATGAAGTCTCACTTGGGTATACAAACCACACTCAAGGGAAAGCCCCATGGACATCAGTAGATGGCCAACTCAAAACAAACTCAGTGGTATTTGGGGAGATCTTTTTTCTCATAATGTCTCATCTTTTTAAAAAAACATTACTTATCATTTGTTTACATATTTGTTTTCTTCTTTTTTATTAAGAAAAATTCTTCATTCATTTTACACACCAATCAAAGATCCCCCTCTTCCCTCCTCCTGCCCCCCAGCCTCCCTCCCAACCTACTCCCCACTCTCCCTCACAAGAAGGCAAGGCCTCCCATGGGGAGGCACATCCAGTAGAGGCAAGTCCAAGCCCTTCCCCCTGCCTCAAGGCTGCACAAGGTGTCCCATCATAGGTAGTAGGCTCCACAAAGCCCACTCATGCACCAGGGATGGATTCTGATTCTAAATATTTGTTTTCTGATTTTGTCTTTTCATGGGTTTTCTGTGAGCACGTGTCTCTGCATATGTATGGGCTGCTGTGGGATGTTCTGTATGACAAATATGTTAATAAATAAAGCACTGATTGGCCGATAGCCAGACAGGAAGTATAGGCGGGACTAACAGAGAGGAGAATTGAGGGAACAGGAAGGTGGAGGGGGAGACTGCCTGGAGCTGCGACCAGGACAAGCAAGATGTAAGGTACCAGTAAGCCACGAACCACGTGGCAAAGTAGAGATTAATAGAAATGGCAGGACTTGGGAGCTGAAGAGAAGCTCTCTAACAACAAATGGCGCCCAACGGCTCGAATTTCCACCTTAAACCTGAAAATTTTTAATAATCAATTCTAAACAGAGCCAAAACCAGGTTCCTGCTTCATGTCTCATACGGACAGCTAGACGCCGCAAAACGCGCATTTGAACTACTACCGGGTTCCTGGCGTGCGCGTTTGACCATCAGTCTGGCGGGAATGAAGTTTCTGCCTCATTTTACTACTAAAAAAAAAAAAAAAAAAAAAAAAAAAAAAGAGGTTTCTGGGCTACACGCTGCTTTAATAAAAGCGTAGACCCACTATTTCTGACAATTGATCGCTCCCACAACTAATAAAAAAACGTGCCACCGCCATGTTAAAAAGCTAAAATGGGCGGAGCCAGCAGCCACAACACCGTTCCAGTCTTAAAATGCTACAGTTTAAAGCAATAGACACAAGGTAATATAAAAAATAAGCCACGTAAAGATGGCTACCACACAGAGAATATGGATATTTGTTCTCTTTGATATTTGTAACTAAAGAAAAACATTTGATTACAAAAACTGTTGATTTATGCCAAAATGTATACTTTAAAGGTACCTTGACTTCAAAATTTGGATATAAGGATATGTTGCTTTGGAAAAGAAGTTCTGCTTTTGTTTCCACAGAAAGCCAGAGGCTATGGATTTGTTCCAGACTAAGATACATCAGGTTTGACCAGCCAAGACCACCTGAAAGGTCTCCAATGACACCATGGCCCAGATGATCCAACATCCAAAACCGTCTCAAGACAACTGGCTCAGACGATACACCCTCACGGACTACTCCATAATCCTAAAATGTTCTTTATGTCCCCATAAGGTACAGCGCCCCCCTCCAGCACGAAGTAGTAAGAGAATCTACGCCCAAATTCCCAAATATACCAAGCTGGCTTTAGAGATGGAATGGGCTCACTCCCTCTCTAAACCCAGACATATTGCTAAAATAAAAAGGTTAAGAGATTCTTCTGTCCCAAATCAAAAGAGCCCTCTGATATGGGACAGAAAAAAACCAATATTTTTATTTAAAACAGGTT